>JACJUM010002477.1:7701598-7817305 GCA_020976665.1 Heortia vitessoides
TAATCTTTACTAATATTATAAATGCGAAAGTAACTCTGTCTGTCTGTCTGTTACCTTTTCACGCCAAAACTACTGAACGGATTTGAATGGAATTTGGTATACAGATGGTCTAGACCCTGAGAAAGGATATAGGCTACATTTTATTGCGAAAAGGGGGTTGTAAGGGGTTAAAAGGGGAAGGGGGGTGAAAAGTTGTATGGGATTTTTTAATTTTAAAAGATAAAACCATGAAACTTTTAATGAATACTCTGCATTGCCGCCGCTGCCGTCGGTCATCGGTCGTGGTCGCGCACATTCGCCGATGTGTGGCTGGCGGCTGGCAACGGCGCTGTCGTGTGGTGGGGAGCGCACGAATCTAACTATGCCTACCCGAATGGGCAGACACGTGAGGACAGTCGTCGTTGTCGGACGCATGCGATTAGAGAAATTTGCGCTACAGAGAATTACATTTGTCGATCCAGTAAAATTATTTTATTGTTTCGTATAATTTTTTAAGTTAGTATTTTTTATTAGTTGGGTCCTGTAAATTAAGTTTGTACATACTTAATAATTCGGGATCTTTTAGTTCAAAGTTAATAGTAGGTAAGATAGTTTCCGTTACTTTAAAAAAATCCGATTCGCTTTTATTTCCTATTTTGAATTAATCTATTAAGTCGTAGTAGGTGTAAAACTAACCTAACCTACTTACCTCATACTCTTTTTATGCATTGGTTGTAAATAAGTATTGATAATTTAAGTTCGTAGTTTCTTTTTTTCCATTTAAACGTGACTTAAACACATCGCCGTGCGGTGAGCGCATGATTTTGATTGAATAATAAATCTCAATCTGTACATCTGTTTTGTTCGATTCATTTTATTTTTGTTTTTCTAAGATGCCTCGTAAATGAAAGCGTCCAATTTAGCTAATAGCTCTATCAGAGCTTGGGCTGCTAAACTTGCTAGATCACTGGAATCGGAAGAGGATTCACAGATCCTTCGGATCCGTTTAGATGCCGAGCGTCACGCAGCTCAAAGGGCTGCTGAAACTTTTGAGCAAACGCAGACCCGTCGTAATTTAGACGATGATTGTCATGCTGCACAAAGAGCTGCAGAGACCTTAAATGTTGAGCGTCAAGCTTCGTACAGAGACCTCCGAAGAAACACGTAGACGACGTTTAATTAATTCCGAGCGACAAGCAGAAAGGAGACGTACGTTTACGATGAATACGTGGGAGGCATTTGCCGATGCTGCTTTTGGTTTTGATCCGTTAATTGATTACTTTAATCATTGATTAGTCCTCATATGTAGAATGGCTAATAAATGCAGACACTGTGAGGCACTCAAGTGAAAGGAAGAGACCCCAGGTATATGCTGTTCTGGAGGCAAAGCATCAGTACCAACGCTTGGTGACCCCGACGAGCGACTCAAATCCTTACTTCTATATGACAACAATGAATCGGCGCGATTTTTAAACACAATAAGAAAGTACAATTCTTGCTTTCAAATTACATAATTTGGTGTGGGTAATGAGGTACCTTGTACCGTAAATGTAGGGGAAAATCATGCCTGGATTTTCACCTACATTTACGGTAAAAGGGCAAGTTTATCATAGGATTGGCTCTTTGCTACCCACAAATAATGATTCCGGGGGTCGCGCTGGGGCTTCGGTTGAGGCTTAGTTCCTAATTCCCTCAAAAACTCGGCCACCGCGAGTAGTTGGGGGGATGGGGGAGTTTCTGGGGTTGAGCATAGGGCAAGGGGGGTAAGATGCAGTTTCCCGGTGTCCCGTGTGTGTCTTGAGTGGTTTCTGTGGTGGTGGTGGTGGCATATCTTCCCGGCCATCACTTCCGGGCGCGCGCTTCGTCTCAACTCTGCCGCTGGCGCTTCTCAGGCGGCAATATGTGGCCATCCACCTTAGGAGGCCATCCGATAGGTAGCGGGACGTCTGCTTCCTCGTGACCAGGATCATGTCCCGTTACCAGGCGCTTCCCGGCGATAGTTATCCCTTCAGGGGGACAGTCGGCGTCTCCTCAGCCGAGTGGAGTCCTGTACCCACTTCGCGGGTTTGAGTCGCGGACGGCGCAGGCGGAGGGTCACCCTGGCAATAAAAATCTGCTCCGCCATGGGGCACATCAATTATTGCGGAACTATCCACACCTCGCGCAGGCCGCGCGCCCGCCGACAGGGACAGCTGACTTGCCTTCTTGCTCCTACCGTCGCTGGTCGGCTCTGTCACCTTACGCGCACGAGCATCTACCCACATCGCACATTACACAACAGCGCATTCCGCGCCTTTCTCGGGAAAGGTGGTGGAATCGCACCCGGGACAACAACTGCCTGGCGACCGAAACCACGTGAGGGGGAAAGCAGCAACAAAGAAGAAACAAGAAACCAAGCGAATAGCGGGTGTAAAGGACTGCGCGATGTTCAGCCAGAGCAGCGCACCAAGAATCCACACACAAACCGAAAAATCCAGAAAGTTCCAAAATTTTTACTTTTCTACACTCGGGTGAAAAAAAAAAGAATTTTTTCTTTTCTTTTCCGTTACCAAAAATGGAAGGCATCTTACGACGTCGACGAGCTCCTGTGTATGCCGGGAGTAAAGATCAAGGCATGGAGACAAGAAGGGGCCTGCCCAATACCACCGATGTCAACAATTCCGGCACTCCTCACACGGCTGCTACAGGCAGCTCGTGTGTGTCATGTGTGGGGACACATACGCCGCAACTGACTGCCCCCGCCCCCGTGAGGAGCCCCCCACATACGTGATCTGTGGGGGTCCGCACCCGGCGAGCTCAGCGAGCTGCCCAATATTCAAGCAAGAAGCCAGAACCAAAGGAGTCGGTACAGTTGCGCTGGCCGGGCGCCACACGACACGCACTCGCAACGTACCATTGTCACAAGCGACTCCCCACTTAATGGCTGAATCCAACGACGGGGTGACAATACCCCGTCGGAAACGTAGAGGCCAGAAAAAGAGGGGTGCCTCTACGATCAAAGACCCCAAAGCGAAGGCAGTCGCCGCCTACGCACAGCAGCAGGGGCAGAAGGCGAATCCCAGACCAGGCACAACCCAAAGTCGACAAATAGACACCGAGAAAGCCATCAGCGTCCTACAGGACGTTCTCGGGGCCATTAGGTCGGGAGAGAACGTTGTTCCCATTATCCTTGGAAGAGTAGCGCAATTGCTGCAGCCCAATGGCCCAGCAAAATAGCCTATAAATTTAAGCCTGCAACTTTCAACTGCAAACACACGGCATGGAACTAAGCGACAACCGACAGAGATGGAAGAGTGCTGCTGGGGACCGCCGAGACAAGCGTTTTTGAAGCCAACGGCCCGGAGACAACCACACACTACCCGAGTACCCAGCATACCTCTCTGATATTATCGACATCATGATGAACCACGGACTACATAGCCAGCCGCAGATGACTCTCATAGAGGAACTCCAATCCGACCACCTTCCGGTACTAATTCCCGTTCCCGAAAGACCGACCACCGCGATACCACCGACTGTTCGCCGAACCACAGATTGGATGGCGTTCAGCACTGCCACCTGCATTCAGGGCGCCGTTGAAACATCTACTCACACCATACCCAAAGTTCAGAGATGCCCATCTCTGCCCAATGACATTTTGGCACTCATAAAGAGTAAACGGCGCTTGAGAAAGAGAAAGCAGCAAACACGCTGTCCCACTTTAAAGAGGCAGCTCAACGCTCTGGCCGATAAGGTGAAGACTAAGTTGAGGTCGCATGAAGCAGATAGCTGGGATCAATACATGGAAAAAGCGGGTAAGGACTGGACTAGTATCCACCGCCTATGTTGCCAGATCTCCAAGAGACCAGCTCCGATTAGACCCCTCCTCGGACCAGATGGCAACCCGAGATACCGCGCGGACGACCGCGCCGAGATTTTTGCCGACCACCTGGAATGCCAGTTCAGACCGAACTCAACCGACGATGATGAGTACGTCGAAACGGTAGCTCGGTATCTTCGTGAGTACTTTAACACACCCACGACGGCATCTGAAGACCCAGTAGTCTTCACGCCTAAGCAGGTACAGTGAACCATCAAGGCGCTGAAGCCAAGAAAAGCACCCGGCCTCGACAGCATTGGGAATAATGCTCTGAAACACTTGCCACCGAAGAGCATAGCCCCCGTCACCCGCCTGTTCAACGGTAGTAACAGAACCGGACATTTCCCACAATCATGAAAAACAGGCGGGGTTATCATGTTACCAAAGCCCAGGAAGAATGTGCTCAATCTCGAGAGCTACCGTCCTATAACTCTACTTCCTGCGGTCTCCAAGGTGTATGAGAAGTTGCTACTTCTACACCTGGGGCCACACATCACACCAAAGCGGGAGCAGTACGGGTTCCGTACTGAACACTGCACGACACTTCAACTCAAAAGGGTGCTGCATCACATGACGATTACGTCCAACAAAAAAGAATGCACTATCGCAGCATACCTAGACATGGATAAGGCGTTCCACAGAGTATGGCATCAGGGTCTGCTATATAAAATAGCAATGACGCAAACTTCGCCTAGAATAGCGCGAGTCGTAGTTTTCTTTCTCGAAAGCAGAAAGTTTCGAGTCAGAGTCGAGAACGTTCTATCGTCAGAACGCCCTATAGAGACCGGTGTGCCCCAAGGTAGCTGCCTCTCGCCCGCGTTATACAGCCTATACACGAACGACATACCTGTAGGAGAAGGCACGCATCTCGCCCTATACTCATACTCCATCGGAATGAACAGAGCAGCCAAAATGTTACAGAACACCCTCAACCTTCTGCCCGAGTGGTTAAGCAGGTAGAGACTGCAAGTGAATGTTGCCAAGACCCAGACTGTGATCATTGGCAACTACCTTAAACTCCCCAAAAGACTCAAGTTAAAGGGGCAAGAAGTCGAATGGACACCGAACGTCAAATACCTAAGTGTCTGGATCGACGGCCGCCTTTCAATGAAGCACCACACAAATCAAGTAATTAACCAAACGCGGTCGGTCATTTACTTACTGCACTCGGTATTGCTCCCACTCAGAACGAAGTTAGGAGTCTATAAGATGTACGTGCGACCTCACATCACCTACGCATTGACGGCTTGGTACGCGCTCACCAGCCGAAGTAGGGGCCGCCTCTAAGCCCAGCAGTCCCGTGTGCTGAGAATGATTGTCGAAACGCCGAGAATGGTGAGGAAATGGAATACTTGGAAGAATTTGTTCGCAGATTGTCGAGCGTGATGTTCGCATGCACTAACAACGCTTCGCTGGCAAACTCAAAGCTGCGCGACATAGCGCCGCTGCACGCCAGACCGCCAGACCGCAAGCCCTACCAGCGTGAACTTGCAGCCAGTGAGGTCCAACGAAACCCGGGCATGAGGCCCAAGACCACAACCCTATGATGGACAACGATCCACTCATACCAAGACACCACCCACATCAAGACACCACCAACAACAACAAGCGCCTACATTGCGAGTTCAGGCATTCACGCAAGCAAACTCGCATAAAAGAACTCGCATGCGGGCAATGAAAAGAAGCCATCGGAGATGTAAGCAGTGCAACTCGATCCAATACATGGGCTCGAATTGCATTGTATAGAAACTCAAGTACCAAGCAAGAAGAACCTGCGTGAAAAAATACCGGCGGTAAGGAGGCAAAAGGATTTCTCCCGCAACCCGACGACCCTCCGATTTTTATCGACGGCGATATATAAACCGCGACAAAGGCGCCTGGCACCAAATTCGTCTCCGCGCAGCCTGCGGCTGCGTGTCGACAACTTCTGTTCCAAACGTCATTTTCCATTTTTATTTTTTGTCTTCGGGTACTTGGACAACACTAACCTTATAAAAACCGGGTGCAATTCCACCTTCTTTTCAACAAAAGGGGTGGAATTCGCTGCGTTTTAGGTGACGGGTGTTTGCGAAGATTCGCTAGTTGCGGGAGTCGGGCGCATGGGCGAGTCGAACTGTCCAAGCTGAGACTGAAAGTTGGGGTTCCAATTTTGTTAATGAGAAATCTCGAAGCGCCGAGACTATGCAACGACACTCGAGTGCAATTAACGCAGCTAGGACGCAATATTATTTGAGCAATTATAATGACAGGAATAGCTAAAGATGAAGAAGTTTTGATTCCCCGCATACCCATGATCCCACGGATTTACCTTCTCAGTTTAAAAGAATCCAGTTTCTCCTCAAACCAGCCTTCGCAATAACCATTAACAAAGCGCAAGGGCAAACACTTGAAGTAGCAGGTGCCAATTTAGAGAAAAACTGTTTTTCGCATGGCCAACTGTACGTGGCCTGCTCGCGAGTGTCGAGTCCAAACAATCTCCACATTTTAACAAATAATAACATAACAGCAAACGTGTACAAAAATGTTTTAAATTAGGTCATTTTTAAATATTTTTGTAAACAACGTGACGCAGGCCCCTGTAAGTGTCTCTTGAACATAAGGAACCAATAAATTTTCCTAGGTACTTTCTGCCACTCAATGAAATACATAGGTACCTTATACGTATTGTAAAAAATATTTATTATTTTTTTTAAATATACATACTAATGATTCACATAATGCTAGGCAAAGATACTATTCCACGCGGACGAACTCGCGGGTAATATTAGTATATAATTAACACCAACCAGTATATAATTGTCCAATAGAATTATCAAGCATTTAATACTACTGAAATCATCCTCACTGCTATTAACAAATATCTAAAGTAAATACTACAAGTGCGTCTTAACCATTAAATCAGATCTAATACGATTTGTATAAGTGCAAAATAATATAACATTGGCAAAAATAACTCTATCTACCATTAATGGTTGATCGATCAATATCAGCCAGTCTCAACTTATCTTTTATTTGTTAAGTGATCTACCTGTAAATACATTTTTTATCAATTCTATGTTGTGTACGCTCATCTGTATGCTAAATACTGTTTTCTTATAAGTGATTCATTTGTGATTCTTTATGACAAATAAAACTTTCTAACCGTAAACAAGTACCAGATTATTTGTTTACGGTTTAAGAAATTGAATGAATTCTTGAATGCACAGAGGTATATTACGATAGACTCATTTTAAACGAATTACCTCCGACGACCTTACCCTGTAAGTTCTTAAAAGGAAGTAAAATAAAGTAGAACTTTTTTTATTATTGGCCAAGGTAAACAAATTGAAGTGCCAGGTTGCAGCCGTGCTCCGACTCCAGCGACATGTCTACGGGCCGTCTCCGACTATTGGAACAGGAACTCATAATTTCCGTTTTTCCCAGAGACGAACTGCATACTTTATCAACTGTAGTCTTCCTATCTTATAACTAAGATTTTAAATTAAAACAAAAAATATATATAATGTTAATTTTCTTAACACACTAATGGCTAATATTATATCAGCTTGACCACAATATAACTATGTGTTAGATACTTACGATTTTTAAAAGCTTGGTACAACGTAGAAAATTTATGGACCTGACATTATTTTCGAAAATTATGAGACATATACTCTGCGCATATTTATTGATAAATAATAAATGAAATAATCATTAATGAACATTTTTAAGATACCTTATCGTATTTGTAAATCAATCGAAACAATTGTGTGTTTGATCCGCAGAACAAGTGCTAATACTCTGATATCGAGAATTGCCAAACTATATAATGCTCCATGGATGTACGAGTATGTAGACAATGTAGATCCATGGATGTACCTACATTTTATGTTTCTGTATACGTTTTGGCGCAAGTTTTTCCGTGCCTCTAAGTCTGCCTTTTTTCTAGATTCTGTCTTACTTCGACTTATCTTGGGTTGTTTACTTTTTTTTCCCTAGCATAATTTATATTGTGCATGTGATGTTTACCTGTATTTGATTATTCATATATATTTAAGTTAAATACAAGTTTATATTAATATAATAATGGTTGGTGTACTAAATAAATAAATTTTAAACTCAATATTCTTGTGCCTTCAAGCCTTGTCGTGAACTTTTATAAGTTGTTCAGGAATCTATTTATCGCCCTACTTTCATCGTCACCTACTCTCGATTTCTAATTGTAAGACAGAACAATTTATAACTTGCAAATGTTTAATTGTGTCTGATATTTAGTTAAATCTCCTTATATATTATTTTAATCAGTCAAAAAAGTTAATGCGGACTTGGAAAATAGAATAAACTATTGCCATTAATGATTTAGTACAAAAAAAAACAAAAGTAACACTACAATAGAATTTAACATTTTCACATTGTAAAGCTCCACCTAAAATTATCTGCATCGCTGTACCAAATAAATAATCCTGGACTGAAATCAGTTGAAGGAAGCTTAAAAATGCGTGCTTGGCAGTAATAGTATGGACAATTTATTTTAAAAATACCGCAGAATTAATTCTGTAGTACTTCCTAAGTCCGTTCCTCGCTGCACCTGACCCGTCTTGCTGCGCTACGCCAACATGGATGATTAACCCCGCTTTACCTGAGCTAAGATTTAAATTGGTCTTCTTAAAGCACTCGCTAACAGACTTTGATTTACGTTGAATCCGTTTCTCTCTTCTTTGAACTAGACTTATTGAGGTTAAATAAATATTACTAATTTAAAAAATGTTAGTACCTACCTATGTGCAGTAAGAAAGTATGTTCTAACTTAATTTTAAAACCTTTTCCAACCATTAATCACAATTTTGCAACTGTTGTTATGAACATATTTAAGGGCTAGTAGTATTGAAGTTAGTGAACTTTGATCATTTAGTTAAAATTGTATTTATGCAACTTGACGTAGACATATATTTATCATAACAAAATTCAACATTTTAAATATTTGACGACAACAACCGACAATAATTAAAATGTAAAAGTTAATAAACCCTCTTATAAAGTATTTTTAAAAAAACAATATATTTCCTTTTCTAAATCAGGGAGCACATTCACCAGTCTCACCATACAATGTTTGATCCAGAAAAACCCATAGTTTAATCTTCTTCGCCGGTTCATTACTCAATGCTGTATAGCTAATTGTAGTCGTCGTGTCCTTCAGACAATGTCTGGATCTACAAGTGTTACTTGCAGGTGGACGGCCAACAAACCAACACATTCGTTTAACAGTATTAAGCAAAAAATTCTTTATTGTTTACACTTGGCATTTTATATTACATTATTGTATGTAGCTAAATATAAATTTTGATCGCCACTTTTTAACCAATTTAAAAAAAAGGAAGAGGTTCTCATTCGACTGTTTTTTTGTACCTATATTGCTCTATATCTTCGAGAATTCTTAATCGTTTATGATATTATTTTCATTTATACTGCTAAGATGTGCACCATAAACACCGAACAAATATTTTGTTTTACATAATTGTGTCACTGTACTTTCTAGACATCCATGTCGTCAACATTGAAACTTGAGGGCATTATGTTGGGCATTATCCATCAATTTTATAGCTTCTCTTATTTTAAAATCAGATTATAGAAATGCAGAATCTGCTGTTCGTTGGTTAAAGTAGAAGAATCCAATTAAGTATACAATATTTTTTATAGTAGAGTTACACGTGTTTCAGTAGATAATGCCCAACAATTAGATTTCGCAAATATTCACAACGATCTAAAAGACTGTCTCGAACTAGTTATTCCATCCAGAGTCCTTAAATACTGCACATAACAATAATTATTAGACCTTCAAACAACATAAGTTAACTAGTGTATAAGATTTTTTACTTACGTCCGCAGTCCCTATATATACTGAATAAAATGTAAAGGATATTGCTCGTACTTACAATCAGCACCTTACAAGCACCCACAACTTCAATTTCCATCAAAAAGGAATTGTAATACAAATTTGGACAAACACAACGCAAGTCTTACTCAAATTGCGGACCCAGCAGGACATAGGATATTAGTCCCCATATATCCATACCACAAAATTGTTAAATAAAAAAATAGTTAGATTCTGCCTCGTTCTTGTATTTCTCTTAATATTTTTAACACACATTAAAATTCGTCAACATCAAAGATTCTCATCAGAGTTCCATTTACGTATTATTATTTAATAAGTAAATGTAACACCGAGCCCACTGTTTAAATTACAAAATTTGTTCATTTTAAGTATACTGATCTTGTGAAAATAATACTACACCCTTTATTTTCTCGGCGAGGCAATGTGGTAGGGACGTAATTAATTTATTGACTTGCCGACGTTACTTTTGTGTTACAACAATAATAACGATGGAAGCTGTCTACAAGAGCCAGTAAAGTTCATTCACTCAGAAAATAAATGTAAACGTTTATTGGTAACATATTTAACGTCACTGTTTTCATAATGATGCTAACGTGATTAGTAGCTAGGAGGTCACGAAAACAAGTCACAATGAATTGAATGAACAAACAACCACGAATGACGGGGTATACTTACCCAAATTAGCTACCTACGTAAATTGATTTAATTATAAGCCGTCGGATGGTTCATGGGACGGGGCCCCTTTAATCTCATAAGCAGTAAACACAATTCTAAGTTAATCTGCCAAAGCTTTAATCTGAGGTCGGAAAGGACGCCGCCGTATCGTGTGAACGGCCAGATATAAAAAGATATTCGAACTGGCAACCATTCTCATTTTCTTGTGATAAGATATTTGCTTGCTTTGTCTTTACTTTGTGTTAATGCATTGCGCTTTAGCACTGAAATAGATATTTTCATATGAATCGATTACTAGACACTCGGTTCGTTTAAATATAACTGAGACACAGTGTGTATTTCCAATCCTCAATCTGAGATCAGGTAGGAAGCAGCCGTATCAGGTGAACGGCCATATATAAAAAGATATTCGAACTAGGAACCATTCTCATTTTCTTGTGATAAGATATTTGCTTGCTTTGTCTTTACTTTGTATTAATGCATTGCGATTGATTGCGAATGATTTATTAAAAGCGCCTCGTACGGGAAATATTTACGATAGCATTTGTAGCTAACATATCGCAAAAACTTTTTCTGTACTCTCTCCAAATTTGCCTCATATTTTTTAAATAATGGGTTCCATATAGCAACGGTGTAATTAATTTGTGGGCTTATTATTGATTATAATAGATATCAGTGTACCTGAGTGTCTGAATTCAGCAGCGGATCGTACGACAAAGCCATACACTTTAAAAGCTTTACTGATGATATTGTCTATATGAATGTCGAGGTAGAGTTTACTATGTAAAGTAATGCCCGTCCACTGAGTGATTAAGTGAAATTGCTTATTGTTTTTTTCTATTTGAAGCTTATGCTTTTGCATTTGTTGAGGCTGAGCTCCAACTTGTTTTCGTAACAATATAAACTAAATCTGTCCAGATCTTCTTGTAATAGAATGTGACCTTGGTAGTTCCTTATTCGCAAGTATATTTTAATATATCATCAGCGTAAAGAAGGTATTTACAATTTAAAATGCATTTGCTAATGTCGTTGATAGAGATGACAAATAAGAATGATAGATAGAGATCCCTGGGGAACTCTAGAGCATACATTTAAAGCGTGTGACTCACAACCCCCGATTACCACTTTGTGTTCTATTTGAAATGTAGGATTTAAACCATCTCCAAAGATTTCCCCTAATATCATTAAAAGCAAGTTTTTCTAATAATTTAAGATGGTCCACACGATCTGTCAATTTGTATATTTGCATCGAGCCCATCAAAAAAATCACTTGTGTAAATCAGAAGATTTGTAACAGTTGAACGTATTTTAACAAAGCCGTGTTGCTGGTGTATTATATTATTGCATTGTGGACAAGTTTTTCAAATATCTTGGAAAGAACATTACTTGTTGATCCCCCTTTACACACTGGAACGATTCGTGCATTTTTCTATAACCTTGGAAAAACACCCTCAGAAAGACATTTATTATACAGATAACGAAGCGGCTGGTCAATAACATTTGCAGTTTCCCTGAAGAAGATGGGAGGTATATTGTCAATCCCAGCACTCTTGGAGACATGAAGCGACTTCAAAGAGTTAGAGATTTCAGATCTAGATAAATTAATATTACTAATTATGTAATTAGTCGTATTATCAAATTCCAAAATTTAAGTAATTGAAATCGAGTTTATCAGGCACGGAGTATGGTTGATATACTCGTATATATCGTAATTTGTGTTATATTGTCTATAATTTGGATCATGGGTTTTTCTTTTTATCCTCTTGGTGGATTTTTTTTGTATTTTAGTATAAAATGTTGTGGGGTACTGACTGAGTAGAATAGTACCACCCCCTGTAACAGGTGTCGCACCGCGATTGAGGTGCCGCAATCGACAGATGCTGATATACAACCAGAACCAGCTCAAATTCAACAGGGCAGGGATGGACAGCAGCATTCCCATCGTGACTACGCTCTGCGATTACCAACATGCGTGCCTTGCTTGGCAATTATAAACAAAATGCCCCCTTTCTTGGGAAGACCTATGTCTAGCAGTGGACGTTCTATATAATACAATGAGTAGTAAAATCAGTTATTATTTGGTGCAATGAAGACTTCAAGGTTTTTAATTGTTAATTATTTAACTGAGGGCGAATTTTCGTCACTACTCTAATACATTTGCCATTCAATCGTATGCTGAACGAAAGAACAGTGCCGTAAATATCTATTAAGCTAATGGAAAACATTGTATGTTTTCCATTAGCTTAATAATTGGTAATGGTAACGTTTAGTTGCACTGACGGAAAATATATTCTTCTGTAACACATTTTTTACAATATTCTACATCTACATATCTAATAAACTAATCACCGCCTGTATTTCGAGGACTGCTTTTGTCACACAAAAATCCGATAAGTTAATCCCAAGATACATTAATTTGACAGCTGTAACTTTCAAATCAAGCTATATATTAAAAGCCTATATATAGTTATAAATCAAACAATGCCATTATTCGGTTTCAGTATTTTTGAACTAATTTTTCACATACAGAAAACATTTTCATCCAGCGATCGCCGGCGGGCCACTGAGTGCAACTCAAATAAGACAAGCGTGTGTCGAATGCGTTTACTTTTCAATCTCAGGGCGATCGGGCCGCTCGAGGACTGGGCCGGGCGTAGGCAAATGTTTACGTTGCAAAACTGTGTAATAATTTTTTAGCATTTTTATTTGAAAATAGGTCACACTGTTTTGTCAATCTTTTTGAAAATTATATCGTTTCAACCACAAGAACGCACCGCAGACCGATACAGTCACGTTACGTAATATCGTAAATATTTACATTTAAAAATTAAAAGCTCGAGGGCACTATAAAACACACATACACACACGCTCTGGGTTAATTTACCTACATTCAAAACATTACTCATATTTATTTTCTTTATTATTATTTTTGTAAACACATAATATACCTACTTTTCTTTCAATATACGAGTTTAGAGAAAATTTATCAAATAAACAGATTTTATTTTCAGATGCATGATAATAGATTTAGAATTGTTATTTTTCGTATTATTATTATTATTAATTTAATAAGTAATTAGTATGACGTTACAAAATAAAATTATTCTTATGAACCATTTATATACACTCATTCACGCCTGCGTCCCATCCCTCTCTCGCCTCCCTTACTCGCATTAGCTCCTTCAGATACGCTCGTTTATTCATGGTACCTTTGACCTGACCCTTCTTTAATACAATTTCTACCTGTTTACTTACGCCCATTATAACCATTGCAATCTATTTTACTTTGAAATAAAATAAAACATGCTCATCAACACTACAACTTGGACTCACACTCCGATGGTTTCATATTTTGTATCTGCTAACATTATTTAGTGATGGAACAACAAATTGAACATTTTTGGGCTTTCACTCTGTACTGTGCTTACCTTTTCTTCTTGTCAAAATACATGATTTCAGATCTTTAACTTCCCATCGGAAATATGTATGTACCTCATTGCTTTGAATTCCCCTGCGAAAGGCTCAAATGACAGTATACAAGTATTTATGGATTGCGATGATTTAGTACCTTGACTTTTCTACAGCTTCAAGGGACCGTAAATGTATCCCAAAAAACCTTTAATTTCTCCACCTTAAATTTTTCCAAAAGTTTCTTTTTAATTATGTTTTATATTTTATTTTTCTTTTTATTTCTAGATGTTTAAATCGCTTTGGCAATATAGAACAACTGGCGATATCTAAATTTGCTATTTTTCTATTATCTTATTTATATTCGTGAAAACCTTTAATTAATGTATCTTAAAATTGTCTTTCATTGAATTGCGTGTAGCTGTTGGTTTTTCACCAAGTAAATAAATGAAATAATCAACAAAGGTCTCCTATGAGAGTCTGTTTATTCTTTTGTACTGAATAATATAAACCGCAATAATTTCATAGACAAAGATAGACTCGACAAACTTATAAAAACTTTCTTTTCAATTTCATACTTTAATCATAGTGAAATGGGTACAGTTATTGGGCTGTATTTGACATATTCTTCGATACATATTCTCTGTCAGACAAAGTCAGAAATTATGATACCAGGAATTTTTTAGACGCACTTAATTACTTTGACGCCAGAATCAACGGAACGAGGAAATGAGGGCATTACGTACAACCCGATTGCACAGCCACCATTCCATCCCACATTATTAATTTTTTTCTAATTATCAGAAGAATTATACTTTGTCATTATTTCGAAATGTTTCATTTACACTGTATTTTACATTATGTTACAGACTATAAATATTGTATAATAAAATGTGATTGTCTCATAAATAATAATAGTAAGTAATTAATTCTCACAACCTCTTATACTTTTTACTTGGCTCTGAGATAACTTAGTGTCTTGTTCCTATATTATGTCTTAATGTTATAAATTGAATTCCTCCGCTGTCTTATACCCGTAACACAAAAGCTTTAAACTTTACATCTTTAAACATATAACTTAGATATGATGGTATTTGTCCGGAAAAATCTTTTAAACTATTGACGTAATGATAATTTTTTGCTTACCCTGTTTAATTTGAGAGATATAAATCATACTTCATATTTCAAATTATAATAGCAACATTTATTTTAAGATAAACATATAGGTATAAAACAAAACAAAGCTTCAACACATTTTTTATCACATAAGTACATGTTAGGCTTGTTTGTCGATCGGATTTTTTTTAATCTTATTTATTTAGGGGCTTTTATCTTCACCAGATATTTCAATTCCATCAAAAACTGATCTTATACTTATTATTTCAGTTGAAAATCCACTGATAGACACGGGTCTACCGAGAAAAGGGGGTAATTTGGTCATAATTGCGACACTAGTGACGCGTGGTGACAATCGCACAGCGTAGCTACATGACGGAAATGCTGTTACCCATTCCTGCCCTGGAGCCTCCGACCTACGCTGTGCCGGGTTGATATACCGCCATCTGTCGGTTGCAGGACCTAAGTCGCTTTTTAGGAGACCTGGTACAGGGAAGGAACTCTAACTACTCTGTCGGTACCCCACACGAAGAAGAATCATTTATTTCAGGATTCTCGAATTTTGTAAAAAAAAAACTTATCGAGTTAAAAAAACCAAGTAAAGTAGAATATTGCCTATGGTTTTACAAAGCCATTTTAAAATAAAATAATGGAAAATATTTTTATCATTTTGATATTGATAATGATGTATAGATTTATTTCACATGTCATATAAATAGTTATAATAATACCGCGGAAGATGTGTAAGACGTAAGATAAATCAATGTGGTGTAAAAGATGATTTTATGATAACAATAGAGAAACGTATGCTGAGTAAGTTTGGACATGTAAAAAGGATGGATGAAAGTAGAATGACGGTAGAAGTATATAGAACAAAAGTAAATGGAAGACTTAGTATAGGACGACCTAGACGAACATATCTTAACCAGGTAGAAGAGGTATTAAAGAAGGGCCAATCCAGGACTAATGCGAGTAAGAGAAGCGAGAGCGGTATGCTAAGATCGTAACAAATAGAGATCCATAGTCTGTACCTACCCCGATGGGATACAGGTGTGATGTATATATGTTTAAGTAATGCGATTTGTCAACAAACATAAAACAATCATTAATGCGTTAAGTTAAATACGGGTAAACAAATGCCATAGAAATCTATGGTAAGCTTTGTGCATAATTGTGAATGGCTTCATGTATAATGCAATTGAACTTGATAGATAGATAAAAGTATCTTAAAGCTATAAGAAGCAGCAATTATTTTTTATAATATATGTCAGTGTCCACGGCACTTAGGATATATGCTAGGTTATTTATGTAGAAATTGTTTATAATGAACACATGTTAAAAAAACTAATCAAAAATCTCTTGTAAAATATGTTATCCGTTAATGAAAATGTTTCTAGTAGAACTTTTTTAATTTCAAACAAACCTCATCCGCCATCATGAATACGTCACGGGTTGCTGAGTGGCGCGAGTTACAGTTCATAAAGGAAAAACACTGAGAAAACTTTATGCTCAGTGAGCGGTAGTAATGAATATTCATAGAGTGGCTACTCTAATGCTTGGCCATTTTGTTAAATCACCCCGGGAGGATTTAGTTTTAATAGCATATAAGTTGTAAAAAATAGGTTGTCATCCATTGTCTTTCTTGCTGATGGGTATAAGTTTTCTAGTAAGGAACATAAAATGCACAATTTTATATTTTAATTAATTATTAGATAATTATGTTTTATTAGGATTACAATGACAAATAAATAAATAGAAACTAAAAATATTTGATTGATGGCCCTATCGTAAAATAAAAAATAATTCCTTTAGAATGTGTATCTCTTTGTTTAACAAAATAAATAGATTGATTTAAAAAAATAATATAGCCCCCAAACAAGCATACAGTCCGAGTGATAGTATGCTTTACGCAGCCTGTAGGTGCTCAAGCATATCACTAGCGCGTTGTCAACCCTGTGAGTTGAAGATATGATGTCACATTTCCAGTAATTTTACTGTCTCATTCGCTCTTTAAACCGGAACACAGCAATGCGCTATATATATATATGTATATATATGCGCAAACACTGCTATTTAGCGGAAGAAATAGGTAAGAGTGAGGTGCCAATACAGGAGGCCTAAGAATGAGGTCTACCTCACCTTTTACTCATTCATTTATATTTAATTTTGCAGGCTGCACACTCAATAAACACAAGTTAATGTGAAAAATAACCCAGCGAAGATTTTTGATTTAAAAAAATAGTGCCTTCTGACAGCTTGAATATCCTTATCTACACTATACATAAAACTCATCTTGGCATACATATAAATACGATTGTAGTCTATTTCTAATACATGTACACTAATATTAGAAAAAGAGCTCTTATATAAATGTATATGAAAGTATATTAGGTACTCACATCAAAATAAAATATTTTTATTTTTTGTCTGCCTGTCTGGTTTCAGCTAATCTTTGAAATAGCTGGAGCATTTTTAACAGGACTTTCACTGGCAAATTACTGATATAGAATACTACTACTAATAGCTACATTTATTATTGATTATTCTCCCATGAAAATAGACTACGCGACTGAATTTGCGGGGCGCTACTTGTATTACATAAAAAACCACCTACGTCTATGGATATTATTTCACTTGGCCCAAATTCATAAAGCCTGCTATAAGGAACTTCCCCATTGCCTTGCCAGACACAAAATGTCAATAAGCTTGTAAGTAATGGTTTTGATGGCCTTCTTGGCGTAACGACGTGGACCTTGCCCTACGCCTAAAGCCTTGACTTGAATTACAATTCGTCTAAAGTAAAGACAAATATATTTTGTTGAAGGTCACAGAGGTCTTATGGCAGTATATTATTCGTGTGCTCAGAATCAATACCCAGTTAGGTTAATATCAAAATTTTATTTATATTAGACTAGCTCGGCTCGTCACGTCTGCATAGCTAAGAATCTTATAGAAATCAGTAACTCTCTGTATTGCACTTGTGCAAAAAGCACAAAGAGTGTGTGCATTAACAATGAGCATAGTAATTAGTTAGAGTGAAAATAAAACAACGAAGTGGACACGCTTTGTAGAACGTATTGTAACAAACTTACTGGAACCTTACATATTTAAGGAATAAAATATTTCTATTTATTGGAACCTATTGCGCCAAGTTTTAATTTAGTCTATTATGATGTTTAACTGTACTTCTTATATATCTGTCTTATAGTGATTAAAAATACAAACGATCACATTTATAAATTCATTATTTTGCAATTATAATTGTATATTATTCGTTTTTTTTAAGACGTCGCCATTAAAATATAAATACGAAAGAATACTATACGACTAACTCTTCTCATACGACTTATATTTTGCGTCTTGTGGGATCTTTTCAGGACTTGAAGCTTTTTTGTAAATCTGCCGAACCTACTAGTATTTCTTTGATAGTTGATTGTAGACTAAAAAATAGATGGTATTTATTTTATGTCACGTACATAAAGCTAATATATTCATTATCAATAACTAAGTAGATAATATAAAATGTTACTAGGGTGGACCACCGATGGGTTCAAGAGCGGAGGGCAGAAATCTACAAAAAAAAATCTTATCGTAACCGTATTTCTTTAATAATTGTAAGTAGATTTATATATTACCTATATGCCAGTATTTTATTTCCTCTAATTTAAAAAAAAAAAAAGTTCTTTCTGTATGTTTTCTTTTTTGTTATTAAAAGAGGTGCTTTATATGCGTTCTATAAGGGTTTAATAAAAAAATGATTTTTAACTCTCTTACTTTCAAGAGAGAAAAAAGTAATTATGCATCAGCAGTTATAGAATAAAAATAACTCTAAACGCGGATAACTGTGGTAACTTCACTTCATTCATATTCAAATAACGACGCAATGCAGCGCGGAGTTAACTATTTTTCATAATAAATAGTTTTGTCGCTTCTGTATTTAATATGCAAATATTATGAAATACGTAGTCTATAAACCGACGCGAAATAAAATAAATCGCGGTCGTCTAAAAGTTTGCTGTTTCTATATTAAAACTAATAAATCACAAATCGACTAGTTAAACTATAATTCTTTAATACCAATATAAATAAATAATAATATTGAATAACAATATACTGAAACTAAATATAACCTTTAAAAAGAAACAATAATAACAATAACTCCAGTCACCAGACAGATTTTTTTATAAGTCTAGATGCCCTCCACCAGATCCTCCATTGTCTTATGCCTGTTTGTATTTATCCTTTTTCTTCCTACCATACACACTATTTACTTTTTTTCTGGTGTTTTTGTTTATAACTACATAAAATAAATAATTGATTATTTTGACATAAATCCTGCAAGACAATTTGGTCTTCCAGGAAGCCGAGAGGTACCGGCAAGGTAGAATAGTCCTATACTAGGTGTCTATGTACTAGAACCGACAGATGACTGTATACCACCCGAAACAGCGTAGCTCAAATGCAACAGGGCGGGAGGGAGCAACAGCATTCCTGTCGCGAAGCTATGCTTTTCAATTACGCCACTATACCTGCCCAGCGCGGTAATTATGAGCGAAATTCTTTTAGCCCTTTCTTGGGGAGGCCTATGTCCTGCAGATGATGATGACTACAATATCTTAAATCTGTGCAATCAAACCTATTTAATTATAACAATATTATAATTAACTTGTATACCAGATAAATTTCGTTTTACCGACATATATTTGTGTTTTTCTCGGTTATAGGTTCAGTATTTCTAGAGTTTTATTGAGACAAACGATCAGCAATTAGATATTATATTTTAATCAAGAATAAACTTAAGAAGTAAATTCTCATTTATATATATTTTTAATTTATTTAGAAGAAATTGATATGCTTACTAAGTCTGTCTGATCCCAATACCAAATATGAAAAATCTTATTCTAAATACGTCTTTGATAAGAGTCAAACCTTGCGCTTCCGTATTGAGAACGAGCCATTAGTCCAAAGAAATAACATTAAACTTTATTAAACCTTAAAAGACTACGTTTAATATTAACTTGTTTCAAAAATAACAATTTCACGAGATCTGAATAATTAATTTAGGCAATAAATTTTAAGGGTGACATATTTTTCTTTTAAGCTTAATTTATAGGCTTCTTTCTCGTTTGCCAGATAGAATACACAAATTCAACTCCATGGCTAAGAAGCCATGCGATTTGTTTTAATTCTAGTTTGATACATATTTTTTCTTTTTATCAAAACATTATGCTAAATATCCAATAAGAATCAAGAATATATGTTCCATATAAAATGTAAGAGTTAATGTAGTGCAAGATTTTCGACGTTTGAAGAACTGTTCTGTTTTATCCTCGTAGATTTCATTTTACATAGTATACCGTGGGAACGTTTCCCGAATTGAATGTGTATACATAATAATATACCAATCAACATGCAGAATTTGATTGAAGCCTTATATAGTAATAGGCAGAAATAATAATACAACAAGCAAGTATATCAAAGGAGGAAATCATCCTCATCAATAAATACTGCACTATCTCTTATTTAAATCCATCAACATACTTAACGTAAACCTCATCATTCTTGAACTTAATTAAAAAATCAAACATCTCGAGTCATATGAAAGATTCTAGAATCGCAATCTCGCACGTGACATAATCGATTGTACCGATTTGAAGCGGAATCGAATTTAATCTACGTCGATAATCTCCCATCGGCATCTCGGGTCGTAAATGCGGCTCTTGCCGGCTCAAAGGAGGCTTAGTTAGTATTCAGACGCGCCGCCACGACCTCCGTCACGACCCCTGCGACACCTATAGGAAATAAAAGGCGCTTTTAACAGAGCTGGTTGAGATAGGGTGTCAAATGGAACCCGATTTTGAATAATAAAAATTGGCTACTCCGGATCGCTCGTTACGATATAGACGTCTTCATTTTTTTTTGTGATTGTAATAATAATCACATTATTTCGGAAAAGGTTTATTTTACATTACCAATACTGTTATTACTGAGATTATGTAAGTATAGATTGGACTCTGGTTTGTACCGCAAAGTAAAATTGTACCCCCCAATTGTACTAAGAGGCGACTAAGGCACCGGAACCGAACTCAAATGCACAGAGTGGGGACAGTAGCATCCTCGTCGCGAAAGCAGCGCTCTGCGATTGCCAACACGCTTGCCCATCGCGGCAAAATTCCCTCTTTATGTTCAGAAGTGGACTTCCCATGGCTGTAATGATGACGATTATGATGTCGACCGACTGACCATTTTCGTTTCACAAACTACTGGTTAATAATAAAAATGCAAGTAAATAAAGGCACACATAATATTATGTCTAGATTATAGTAATAGCATTATGTCTAGAATTGTATTTTACACGTAGTGGGAGCATAATCAGATAGCTACAGATAAAAATGTTTTGTGAGCCCGGTTCATTATTATAGCGGAGAATTACGTGGGTAACAAGATTTACGATCGCGTCTCGGAGGACGCCTAACGAGTTCCACCAGGGCTGACCCCTGATACATTTGATATCTCATCAGTAAAAGTTAGAAAACGGATAGAAATTGCATAAAAACTGCCTGGTGGAAAAAGGAGAAGAAAGAAAGATACGGAGACCAAAAACCATGCGCAACACTCAAATCGGAATTTTGAGTTAAATCAGTTTAAATTCCTTTAACACGCTTCTAAACTCACTAACCCACTAGAAACACCAAATAATTTCTAACAAAAAAGTCATTTATTTACATTCACAGTGATCAAAAACCATAACTTTAACCAAACACGTCTAAAATTTTGTCATAATATAAAAAAAAAACTAAATAACATAATGGAGGTGTAAGCAACTTGTAGTTTTATTTAAAGAATTAATTAGAAACATTAGTCTAAAATAATGTGTAAAATGTCGTCACTAATCATCTAACTAAACACATAAATGAGTGCTCCAATAACAATTACCTTTGTATTATATTTTAGATCTACCTAATACTAAGGGAAGATTTGTATCACTCGACAGAAGAAATAATTAAAAACAAGATAAACTAATCTCTATCCTTTTATTTTTATTAATAATTTTATTGAATTTGAGTCAATTGTCAATTACTGTAACTATCTATTCTATTTCTATTGCGTATATATAGGTACAATAAATAACATTGTCAATAAAATATATAAATAAATTCACACTATATTTTATACATTGACCTGACTCCGAGAAAATTAAGCATTTGTGTTACAGATAGCAGATAACAGAGGAATCACAATTATAATTCTTAGATACATACAAATAGCACCCAGACACAGAACAAATATAAATATTTACAATAATAATATTTGCTCTGGGTGGGGATCGAACCAAAACCACGACCTTTGAAGCACACGATAGGATAACTACCATGGCGCCATGAAATCTAAGTTATTACGAAACAAATTCATCAATCAAATAACAGTGTTTTTATTCTCTATTAGATATATGGCTCTTTTAACCAACAAAAAGTAGGATGGTTGATCCTATAGTTGACCACGCACCGGTTGTTGACCACTTGAGGCTTTGAGTGTTAATAATAAGCTTTCCCGCCATTGAACGTTTGATTTAATGTTCTCTACATGTTATTGGTACTAATTCAAATCAACCAACCATATTACGTGTTGAAAGAGACAACCAGTGAACAATTAAATTTTTTGTTTTCACTTGTCACTGACCACCTTCATTCGGCCACCATTGCAGTAACAAGAAAGGTATGCACATTGTATATTTATTTTGTATTGGTTTTTAATGAACTTGCTCGATTGATTGTTTTTTGTAATCATTTTATGTTTATTTTGAAGATTTCCAATTAATTTAAAGTAAAAACGATATACTTCATGAGTTATTTTATTGGTAACCAACTGGTACATGATCAGATTAGGTGCTCCTGTGGTTGACCAAAAGGCCAACGAATAGTACACGTAAATGATACGCTTTATTTTACTTTTTTTAACTCAACTCATATGCTGAACATATGAGTTACAACTCATATGTTCAGCATATGAGTTGTAACTCGACAGTAAAGTTTAAAGGAGTATATTGCTTTCGTTTCCATTAGTTGACCAATGGTTTACATTGGTACAACATACATATCCTATGATTGACCAAACTCTCTTTATATATTTTATTTTATTGTTTTAGATACAATATGCCACCAAAAAAGCAATTTTTATGGTACAGTGGGGACGATATTTATGTTGCACTTAAAGAAATACAGTCGGGAAACAATATCAGAGAAAATATAATATCAATACATACATTAATACAATAATAAGTTAAAAATTAGACATCCCATTCAACGAAAGATGGGCCCGGCCACCATTTTGACGCCTGATGAGGAACAATTACAAAGTCGGTGGATAAATGCAATGGCTAAATAGGGAATTCCTATTTAAAAAGAGCAGTTAATAGAGACAGACACTAAAATGATCAAAACCGACAATCGACAGCCTCCATTCAAGGAAGGAATTTCAGGACGAAAATAGTTCGATAATTTTATGAAAAGATGTTGCTAAGCGACAAGCAGAATCCTTCAATTCTGCAAGAAGTAGAGTAACCGAGGAAGGCATAATAAAAAGGAATGCGGAATTAGAAGATTTTTTAAACAATGAAAACGCAAGGGATATCTTAGATGAGCCTAAAAGAATTTTTGATGCTGACGAATCTGGTTTTCAGGTATGTTCTTCCTCGGGCATTATAGGGTCTAGGGGGATGGATAATTTTTATGAAATAAAAGATAAGGAGAAGGAATGTATAACAGTATATTAGGAACTTTGACGGCATCTGGTAAAGTAATGCCGGTGATGGTTATTTACCTCTATGAACGAATACCAGCAGAAATTGCAAGAAACGTTCCTGAAAACTGGTGCCTTGGAAAATGACCTAAAGGCTGGATGACATCTTGTGTGTTCTTTGGATATATAGGCAATTCATTGCTGCCAACTTTACGCAAGGCAAATGTGAAATTTCCTGTACTCCTAATTATCGATGGTCATAAATCACACGTTACATACGAAGACAGTCAATTGTGCATTGGGAATCAGATTATTTTGTATGCCTTATATCCTAATACAAAACATTATTTTATACATTATAAAATCCGAACATTTCTTCGATTACCATCGCAGCCCTACCTGAGAGAGCAGCCTCCTCGAACCTCGCACTCCACACATAATTACATAAAAATAATCATATCACCGCGTCACAAGCCGCGACGCCTCGCCAGATAACTTCCCTTTATTTTATGGCTCCAGGTGGGCTCACGACCCGTGCCACGAAGTTAGTGCCAACGTCGGTTCTGAAATTAAAAAGTTGGTAGCAATTTGGTTCCATTGAGATGACACCTTGTTTCTATATAGACATATAATATTTGTCAATTTGTCAAAAAATAATGTAATCTTTAGACAAGTCCTATATAGGACAAATGGTAAATAATCATTTTATTGACTGACTGACTGAAGGTAAACCAATAATAGACAAAGATCATCAGCATTGAATCCTCACACTTAACTATTTCCACCGTCAAACAGCGGTCCTTGTATTGCTGTGAATTCTCGCATTTGAAGGATGATGAAAGGCAGAAAAATAAATGGATAATGTGACATGGTATCTTCTAATCACAATGGCAACGTGCTAGTGATATCCTAAGACCGCAGGACCGCGCTGGAGGCAGGCTGCACACAACCGGTCCTATTGAAGATTATTTGAGGAGGCCTATGTCCAACAGTGGATGTCCTACGAGTAATATGATGATGATGATGATAGTGATATTACAAACATCTATAGGCAAACATATATTGGGCTACAAAAACACGGCACATCTGTAAAAAAAAATGAACCGCCAAAATGTATGTACGTGGTCAACTCTGAAATGACTGTACTAAGTTGGATATTTCTTTCTTTGCTGTCTTTGTAATAGAAAGACTAGGTTTGCCCGGGATAAACCAGTTCGAGAAGTTTCATTAGAGAAATATATATTACAGTAAGTTTATATAGACAAAGGAACACAATTAACACTCCCACGGTAACAAAAAATACTACACATTTATGTCTGACATTTCAGTATTTTTTCACAACAGTAACTGTTTTCAGAGTTACAAAAATTACGTACGTACGTTTGTAATGTAACGTAAAAAAATAATTTGATGAAAAATTTAACTCCAACCTCAACCAACACTTCTCGAATCCCAGACAGAAATAGAAAAAATCGACTTCAGGGTACAACAATAGTTCAAAGACTTTTCTTTCTTTCAACAAACCAGTTAAAGTTGAATACTTGAACACAAGTATGAGCAAATATGTCGAAACTTTCGAATAATAGATAGAACAACTTAGATTTAGTCCGTAGATATAGTCCTTGTGTGCAAGATAAGAAGGGCAATAAGCAATAACGAATGTAAATCCCGTGGGACTTTGAGCGAGCCCGTTTTAAACGAACCCGGAGGTCAGTTAGGCTATTTGCGTAATAGAAAACAGAAGACTCACAGGATAACGGAGAGAATATGTAGATGGTAGCTATGTTTTCTTTTTAGGTGATTTTTAAAAGAAGTTGTGACAGTTTTTTAGCTGATTTTTAAAAGAAGTTTTCTTTACAGTAATACTTTCTGTCACAAATTTTACACTTCGCATATTTATTAAAACAAAGTTCAAAATTACCCTACTAAACTTCTACGTCACACAAAGGTTATTTAGTGTCACAATAACCATAAACAAAAATGGGAAGACCCGCGCAAAGCATAACAATTTCGTTTCAAAGTCGTGCACACCAACGGTTAATTAAGATAGCTAAGATCGTATCCGTATCCGTAGTTCTTACCGAAAATCATCCGTGATCCGGATATGTGTTTTTAACGATCTGGCACATCTTTAGTAGATATTAGTCGACATTATAGTCACGCGAGGCGTTTCAGACAATATTTCTGCCGACAATTTAGGTAAATTGAGGAATAAGGGAGTCAATTTTGATGTTGAAGATCGATAAAGATTTACTGAATTAAGAAATGAAATTCATAATCGCACCACATTGCCCCTTCTTTATTATATACTTATGCGCGGAAAGTCTCCCTGAATTGCGAAACGGAGTTGAGGGCTTGAAAGATTTCAAGATGTTCTGAATAAAACCATTAAAACAATGAAACTGTATGAAATATCTATTAGATATTAATAAGGTATTATTAAGTATGTATTACCTACTTGCCATATTTTTTGATTCTCTAAGATACATTACTTGAATACAAAAACTGATGTGCTGTAGATTACTTGACTTCCTATCGCAATATACGAAAAGCTTATGATTATTTGAGACTTCAATAAAGTATAATTATATGATTAATTAGTTATTCTGTGTCACATTATTTTTATGTATTTATTCTAACTAACAGTATAAAATATCATTGGACATTCTGAAATGAAGTGGATACATGGAATTAATTAGTCTTCACCTTACAATTTTAATTTTGTTTTCATAAATTTACGGGGCGTGTTCATTTCTATACAGAGAGCAATCTATTGTCTCTAGCTCTATTAGGAGGAAGAACCAAAAGTCCTTAATAAATGTACCCAATAAAAGAACCTTGCCTCGAGAGCAATGCACGGGTTGAACAAATGGGGTCAATTCTTCAGTAAGCTCGTAGGAATGGACGAGTTCATTCCATTCAATCCTAAATCGACGAGCCACACTTTGTCTACTCTCTTTATTTTCGTTAAGAAACGTGATTTCAATTATGTAATGGACTATCCGAGTATAACTGGAAAGTGTACTTCAATCAATCTAATAGAGAATTTAATATAAAAGTGACCTTGTTTTTGGGGTTCAACAAAAAAATTGCAATGGTGACGGTAGTAATTTATGTAGGTATAAAAATTTGCCACATCCCTTAGATCAAACTATATATTATTTATAACCTACAATATTACTATGACATTTTCTGTTTTTAGCTTTGTTCTGTGCTCAAATATCTCTCTCTCTCTCTCTCTCTCTTTCACTCTCTCTTTCTCTCTCTCTCTCTCTGTCACTCTTGCCTCTCAATACGGTTATGAAAAAAACCTTATCACCAATTAAAATGTGGTTCAATCACAAATACTACTCCTATCTTATACAAATAACTTTATTCTGTTACCTATTACTTATATGTATTACAAGCAAATTTAAATCGTCAAAAGGTACAAAACAATATTAATAGTACTTTCCCAAAAAAGAAGATAATTCTAAAACTCAAATGACCGAGTACCCTAATGAACTGACAGGGTATAAGAGTCATTTGAATAAAAAGGACATTAAATGCCTATAACTACTTTGAACTAATCTACTGGCACCGAACGAGTCTTAAAACTAAGTTTTAAGCTGGTTCATAAACAGAGCCCTCAAGAAGAACTGGTCATTTGCGTCAATGGAACCTATGCCGGCGTCAATTCATAATTTTTAAAATAACAGTTAAAACATTAAAATTACTGAGTACTTTTGATATAAATACTATACATAAAATAGCTAGTATTTGAACACCACCATTTTTTTTCTTTATGAATACATCTCCTAAATATTGTTTACAGGTTTGAAAAAATTGCGAGTTCTCTGCGCAAAATCTAACGCGGTCTTGACTAAATTTTCTTAGTCTGTGTTTTCAATGACCTATTATTCTGATTATTTATCTTAAAAAATTTTGTAATTAACAAAAAATTCTAAGAATTTAATTTCTGTGAGTAAACGATTCAATACTACTCAATTTTTTTTTTATATTGCCACTGTAATTTTTTTAATCAGACAAATAATTCTAATTTTTTTTTACACCGTATAGCAGTTGGACTCCCCTTGAGAAAAAAACACAAAAGCGAGCTCAAATGGCAGTAGTACCTTGTTATGTTGACGCCTTCTTTATCTATCAGGTTACATTTTCAGGCAAAGCCCTGTATTAAACCGAGATGAAATACAAATAATATGTATTGTACTCTCCGGCACGAATAACAGCGCTCAACGAGGAACGTTTTCACAACCAATATCAGGAGGGCTCCGTAAAAATGTATTAATATTCATCGGAAAGCATCGACACTTTTATTGTTACTCCAAAAAGGTTATAACGAAACAATAATCAAATTTGCGACGGTTCCCATTACGTTTTGCACATTTTATTTTCCATTTGGGAGGTCGGAAGAGATTTGCCGAAACAATAGCGGGGTGCAAAATAATCACAGTTAGGATGTCCATTTTCTCTCTGCATATTATTTAAATCGGTCAACCCTCCCCGGGAAGTTATTAATTAATCGTCGGGTTTTGCATATTTTGACAACGATGCCGATTTAATTGAAACTGCGTTGTCTATTTCTTGTTGACTATATTATAATAGGCCGTAAATTGTGTGCGTTTCCATTGAGGGATCATGCCAAAATTTAGAATTCCTAAACATTCATTTCTAAAGAGAATGCTTTAAAGTTACTATTTATTCAATGTCCTCCATCAACCATGCGTGCCAGTTGGAAGAATGCTTGAATTACACATAAAACAAACGAACTGATATTTTTTAAATATACCAATAATATAAGTAAAAACACAAATTTCACAAAAAACAACAATATCCAAGTGGACGTTCCTACAAGTGTGTGCACTAGGCTCACTAGTACCTTCGCGTAGACCAGAGGTATCTTTTGACACTACTAATAATTAAATATTTTATTTCTTTTTGGTTATTATTATTACCCCGGAGCAGAGAAGAATAGTTTATATAATACCTTTCCTGTGCCAGACGTTGTAAGTAGGTATAAGCAGCACTATGCTCTACTCTGCTCTGCTCATTAAGGGTAATGTTCCCTCTTACTTGGACTGGCCTGTGTCCAGCAGTGAACGTTCCATTATGATAACGGCTTGCATATTGCTGTATAAGGCTCGTTTGCCCACCTATATAGTTGTAATTTAACCAATTTATTGTGTTTACTTGTACGAATCAATTTCTGTTTTTCCAAATATTTAGGCGCTTTTCCTAAATCTAGAACCACTAAAACAGAATTCCATTGTGGTCCTCCAATGGGCACGTAGATCAGAAAATTTGGGTGCGATTTGCATTTTGTGTAACGAACGACGCCACGCAAGTAAGCAACACCACTAATTTGCCAATTCTCACTCACAGACATACAAATTTATGTAAGAATTTGGACTAGTCATAGAAAATGATTGCTTAACCACAATTTCGAGTGGATAGAGCGTAAATGAAATCTTTTAAAGAAGTCGAAATATTACTAAACTTCAATAATAATTTTTCGTCCCAAAATCTCAAGAACTTTCTAAAAGAACAAACATATGCAATTAATTAAAAAAATATATCAAATTTATTTAATTTATAATAGGGTGTTAGTAAAAATCCTATGCTGCTAGTACATGTATACAGTTACAGATCGACCTTGTCAAATTTTCTCAATTTATGATAAATTTTATGTGATGGAAATAGAGTTCAAAATTAGTTAAACATTTTGACTAGCAATGTCACGTCATAGCATTGTCAGGGGGACAATGAATCTATTCGAGCAATTTGAGCAAGCATTGACTTCGAGACCACATAGTCAATCCCAATATAGCAAATCAATTATTAAACAACATTGAAAATAAAACAATAATAACTTCGTTTTCTTTATCTTTTAAGTATCTATTTTATTTTTGTTAGTTAAACCTCTGTTTCGTGATTTTAATATTTATGCTTAAATTTAATTTAAACATGAAATTTCTTGTTGCTATTCGCAAACCAACTAGAACCTTCACTAAGTATCACTGTATAGTCTAATTACATGTGTAATACGTACGCGGTGTAAAATGCTTCCCACACAAATCCGCGGCGGCGTTGTCAATTTACTGTCAAATTTAACCCAGGTTAATAGGAATGCAGGGTATGAGCCGGGTAATTAAACTATATGGAAATCCACCAAAGTCGCTTCCGCGAATGTAAAATTTAATCTGCAAATCATAATAGACCCTCTTACGATGATTAAACTTGAATGTGATATTCTGTGATTTTCTTTTAGAAATAATTACACGCGAATAAGTCAACGAGCAGTTAAATCACATAGTTTACTCACTCACCATTTGCTTACAAAGCAAAAGGTTTTATATACAGACAAAAGTGATACTTTTTTACTGAGTAAGTAACCTATTCAGGTGTCAAGTCTAGCACCACAGAAGAGATAGGTGAGGCTGTTCTTTAATAAGTGACCTTGTGCCTGATTGTACACGCGAGCCCCGCGGCCGCCTTTGCAGGATTCGTGGGACCTACAGCAGTTACGCGAGGGCGCCTCTGAAGCTGGAACTCTTTTGAGTGGTCGTGCTTGAAAACAGTTACTTACTTACTACAGCATAAAAGGAGGAGCGAATGAGCGCAGTAGTAAGGTAGGTTATTGCTCGAGGAGTAGGAATTGCTTGAGGAGTAGGAATTGCTTGCGGTCGGCTACCAACGCAGGGTACTGCTCTACGAAAAGAATGAGTGTAAAAGTATTTATTATTGTGGACTGTCTGTGAGAGGGCAAGGAGTCGTGCTGTCAGGCTAGCGTATCTTTGTCTATTTTGTTGTCTGTACATATTGTAAGTCGGTTTCTGTCGCCTGCATTTACGTTTACGCACCGTATACGTGTTTGTCATTTTAATAGCATAAAAAGAAATCCCCTTTCTTAAAACTCATGAAGAGACTATAAGAATGTATTTCGAATTTCATAATGTAATCGTAATATACCTAATTAATGTGGGTTGTAGTTAATAAAATCCAAAAAAATCTTATTATAGTTTCTAAGAGAGTAAGATAATATCCCTTGATAGTTTAAAGTTCATGATTTCGAAATCCTCGTTTTTCTCCAAATTTTTATTTGACGAGCAATTAATAAAATAACTTTGAAACAGTATACATGTCCTTATACTATCAGTAACGAAAACTAAAGAATTTCTGATGCCCAAACTCTTAGCTGTTAAGTATTGAATAACTATACTTCAATTTTCAATCGACTTCTTCATGTTATTTAATGACTCCTTAAATTGAAAAAAAAATTGAAAGAAAGTATTTTTCCGGATCAACATTACTCCATAATCAACATGAAAAAATGCAAGGAGCGCTGCAAAATGTGTCGGCTTCATGCCATAAACGTGTAGTAGCGACCAAGTTAATAGCATTCCTTATGAAAACAGTCACTTAAACCTTTGCGGCTCGGCCCCGGGCAAGCTTCTTTCCCTAGGGATTATCTGGATTTGTCTCTGAACAAATAGCTGAGTTATTTATTTAGGCACTCTAGTACAGTTCACTACCAGATTCTTGTGAACAAATCTAAGTTTTCAATTGTCCACCGTTTATTTGTGAAAATTTAGCTGATCTATGACAGATTGTCTCTTGCGACCGAGTTTACTTATTTGGCTTTTTTGAACGAAACCATAGCTGAACTACCATTACAACATCACAGAAGGCCGTTAATACAAAGTCGCTCCTTAATGAGTGACCCTATGCCTGGAAATGTCAATTTAATAACTAAATTGCTCGATGAGGCATCCATAAGGAGGGTAGAAGCCGTCCATTCTATATTCAGTATTTCCTATAGGTGTCCCCTAAAATCATTCCCGTTGATGTATAACTCGACGCTACCAAATAATTTAACTGTTTACATGTAAACCTCCTATATCAATCCACTCCGTATTATACTATTAGTAACCAGTTGGTATGAGTATCATCATCATCATCACCATACCAGCCGCAAAACGTCCACTGCTAGACAAAGGCTCCCAAATTATTTCCCATAGGACCGATCGTATGCGGCCTGTGTCGCACAGGACGATCGGTCATTTTTGTTTCGCTGCTATAAGACATCGCTGGTAACACACAATGGTCGAAGACTTTAAACTTGAGAGGCTTCTCCATGTTTATTTTGAGACCCACCTGTTGAGAAACTCGATTGAGGTCTTCGAGCATCATGCTCAAATCTTCCATGGATTCTGCCATGACTACAATATCGTCAGCAAATCAAAGGTGAGTGATGAATTTTCACTTAATATCTACATCTAGTCTTTGCCATTCCAGCAGTTTGAAGGCGTTTTCCAACAAAGTGGCATTAAACAGTTTCGGAGTAAAGACATCTCTCTCTGTCTAACACCCCTTGTCAGAGGAATCGCCTTCGAACTTTGCACTTGTACTCGAATTGACATAGCGGCGTTATTATACAAACACTTCAACACTTCGATGTACCGATAACCAATATGGCACCGCAAGAGAATCAAGCACAGCCTACGTCTCAACCGAATCAAAGGCTTCCACATAGTCTACAAACGCCAAGCGTAATGGCCTGTTATACTCTCCCATGTGCTGTATAACTTGCCATAGCGTATAAAGATGTGGTCTATGAATAAAACCGGCTTGTTTGGAAGGTGAGAACTCATCAAACCCGCATTTAAGACGATTCGTAATGACCCTAGAAAACAGTTTATAAACATGGCTCAGAAGAGTGATGGGTAATTCTTTAACAAAGTGTTGTCACCTTTCTTAAAAAACACTACCATGCCTCTGTACTTTGCTTCTGATGTAAGATGTGATACCCTCATCAACCGGCGTTTTGATGTTCTTAACCTGATTCAGGGGCATTCTTATCTCCAGTTAAGTAAATCTAATTTATTACTTATTAAAAATGACAACATTTTTATAACATGATATTGGAATTTCACTTTGCAAATGCACAGTTGTAATTTTAACAATTCAGAGTTAATTAATTGGTAATGTTAAAAATTTCAACAAACGTTCCTAGATTTCCTAAGTTATCTTAAATATAGTGTTATTAAAGTTTCCAGTTAATGAAATACGATAGTATTTGGCAAATTCCGAAACTAATTATCGTCCGGTGCCCGGGAGAGCAACTCCGAGTGAGTTTGCATTTTCAAGTGCGATGTTTATGCAGAAATGGCATCTGTTCCGCGAACTTTCTCCTGTACTATTTTATATTTTTAAAAGAGAAAATGCATAGCTCTGACTGAATTTAAATAAGCCTTGCAAATTTACCCATAATAATTACGAATGTCACGACCTGCACATGGGCAAAGACATCGCCTTTCAATTTTAACCGAGATGTTATTATTCATACCTATTTTCTGTATTACTAGACAACTTAACCGTATAATAATATGGAGACTGGCTGTACACCCAACTCGTAAGCTTCTTGGTCTTTTAGCTACCGGGTACTATATTTATTTGTATTTAAATTTGGTATATGATACGTATATGGTACAGGATACATATAGATAATGTGGCTCCCAACTTGGAAGCTAAACTTCTGAACTTCTTAAAATTAGTTTTTAGAGGAAAAAAATATTTCTCTTTGAATTCAGGAGAGATCCCTGGAAAGGCATTTACAGAAGTGTAGCTATTGTGCGGGCAATACTTTTACTTATGATAATAAATCAATAAAGAAAAACACTTTAAGCATATAATTTTTTTTATATATATTAAAGATAGCTAAATTTCATTTTTGAAACAAGTTTGTCTTATATTCGGAAAGAAGGTCAATGAAAGATGAAGAGAAAATCACTGTTAAATAGAACTATATAGACCTATGAATTTGATAAGAGAATATAATCTTGCCACCCTAAAACCAGTTTTTAATTATATTAATTTTAAAACCTTAAACAATCCTATTATACACTCCGAAATTGGGCTGCAAATTTTGTTTGAATTTTGAAAAAAAGTTATTAAACTGTATTGAATTGATGCAATTATCTTGTGGATCCGTCGTTCCCTAAACAACTTGTACCCTCGGATGGATCTCATAATATCGCTCGAACCTCAGAAATTCCCACTTCACGGAATATTCACGATATTAGCTTGATCCGAGATAAGATAATAATAATTCAGCAGTGTTCGTATTACGGTATTCTAATTAGAAAAGCAGTGAAATTACTGGGTAAATGTGACGTAACATCTTCAGGACTCAAGGTTGCCTATGTCAACAAGGTATGGTTGCATCGCCATTGTTGTAACCTCATTATTATCATAGCGGTGGAACGTCCATTGCTGGACATAGGCCTCTCCATGTAAGACAGAAATTACCAGTAAAATACTGGTGACAATCGCACAGCGTAGCTTTGGGACGCAGATGCCGCTGCCCATCCCCGCCTATTTGTATTTGAGCTACACTATTTCGGTTGGATATACCGCCATCTGTCGGTTTCGGTATCTCAGTCACTTCTTACGAACCAGATGGACATACTATTCTACTCTGCTGGTACCCACAGCGGTTGTGACCTAACAATAGATTATCGCTATTTCACATTTTTTAAAGTAGGTATATAAAAGACGGATAATAGGACATATTCGTAGCTTGTCATAATGCATTGACACTGCAGAAAAAGCAGATATGCAAAGAAATAACAAGTCAATGAAGAATGCTTAGCTCTCAACTACTTTTTTCTCGTACTTTTTGCTTTCATCTACTTTCGTATCTAAAGTTAACTTTACTTTATACTATTTTCTCATTTATTACATTTATTAGCCATATTAAACTGAGTTTTTAACAGTTTATGGATCAACTTCTAGTGATTGACTTAAAAAGCATAGACAAATCTATATGTGTGTGTGTATATTTACTAAATGCTTTGCTATGTTCTACTGAATTACTGCTTTGATAAATAGAGCACTATACTTTATTGTCATAGTAGGTGTTTTAAGTAATTTATGCATTTTTTTTTATTTTCAACACATAGGACAGGAAAACAAACACGTTGAACAGGAATTTATTTACCAACTTTTAAATAAATTCCTTTTAAACGCAAAACATAATTACTGGACTCATGATAACAGTGGTTCATCTGCATTGAGACCATCAAACAATAGTTTACGAAGTTCCACAAAAATTATGTCAAACTTAATCCTAAACGGTTCAAATGTTTACACTTCAGAGATCTTATCGATAACCAGCCATCAGAAGTCCATTGCTGGACATAGACCAACCCAGAAAAGAGAGACTTTGACCATTATTGCCGCGCTTTGCAAGCGTGTTGGCAATTGCAGAGCGCTGCTTTCGCGACGGGGATGCTGCAGCCTATCCTCACCCTGTACATTTGAGCTGTACTGTTTCCGACAAAACATATTTTGTCGTAGCGGCATTGCAGTTTGTGCTACGAGCGTGTTAATAAATAAATCATAAATCTCATACGTTCACCTGACTCTGAAATAAGTTACTTAAAGCACTTCTTTCAAAATGTCTAATCAGTATTTAACATTAAAATAAAAATCTTTATATCAATAATTTCAAAGTATTAAAAATGAGTTATTCGAATATAGTAAGATTCCACTTTTTTATGTTTATGATACGTATTCCACGGAAACGTACTTACCAATATAATGTTCCAAACACCGATTTGTTACGTTAATCGGAAATACATCCTTAAAGTTACTTTTTTACAGAACATTGCACCACGAACACTTAGGAAGACTTATTTAATAAACTAGAGGTCCGCAATCTGGTCGAGCTCCTTATATACTTATATATTCAAATCTGACAAAATAAGTTTGTCAAGTTTTCACTGTGTTCTATTTGAAAGGTTCAGAAGAAGTGACATGAAATTTTAAATTAATAAGAAATATCACCTTTATACTAAAGTCTACAAAAAAAGACGCCTTTATAATATACGTCCGCCTATGGTGGGCAAATGATCTGACTAGAACCGTAGGGTCGCGTTAGATGCGGGCCGCATATACATTTCGTATTGGATATATTATCTGGAGACCTTTATCCAACAGTCATGTACTATTATAGCTGATAACCTCATATGACACAGAAGAAAATAGAATCATTTCAATATTACCTACCGTACCGTCGAATTGGTTTGTAACGTTTCCGCTAATATTATACTAGGGCTTCTAAATTTGTTCAGCATATTCACTAATAACTTGTTATTGACCATTTGCTAAATAACATTATAATGTGTAGCAAAATTTATTTAGCCTTGAGTAAGTTAAGGCGTGAATACATTATATACGAGTATATATATGAAGACTTCAAAAATGTTGATACATACATTTCGTGGAACCAATTTCTTTATGATGAATCAAATTCCAATTCTGTACTTAACCGTACAAAACAGCATACCCTCAAAACCTGAAAACCTTTATACTTTAATGTACATTAGTTGTATTTAAAATATTATATTTCAATAACAGCCTGATGCTAGCTTCTGCGCTTGAATAAATCGCTCAGTCTATCAGAACAAATATATATTTAGATGTAAGATGATATTTACTAGAAAATTAACTCAACTTGTCTCAAATGTCAGACGGGACTCAAACCTTCTTTCTTATGCTATAGGACTGCACTACCCTTGTGCTATCTAGACCTTAACATGACGTTCCTGATATTGCATTCGAAGTTCCTTAGGTATGCCAAAATTCGTGGGCTTGATTCCTTCCCAGGACAAATATTTATGTGATGACAATTGTTATGAACATTTGTTCTGTGTCTAGTTATTAAATATTTGTGTATTTTATTTATAATTGTTAAATTACATTCAATTAGATGGTACAAACAGCTAAAACTACGCAAATACACACACGTGCAACAACAATAACTCTGACAAGGAATGCAGACTTCACGAAACGACCTGAATACTTCGGATAGTAGGTCAGGACATAAAGTAGGTACCGCGGAATTTTCTAGAACGTGCATGACTTCCCTCTTCCTGATGTTTAACGAACCACTTGTGATTAATAAAGTAAGACTTGCGTATTCAATAAAGCACCTACATATGTAGTAATGCTATTTCAAATTTCCACTTACCGAACGCGAACCGATTTATTTTCTCACTACGATATTTAACACGTGAAGCTTTAAATATAACAGGCAATGATTTTTTATGTGGACCGTCACGCTTGCTATCGCTTGCATAAATGAAAAATTAATTATGATCAATGATGTTTGTGATGCGAGATTGATTCAGGTGATATGTACAAAGTATTATTTACTTGTTTATTTCTCTAGTATGATTAATTTTTAATTGATTGCTGTCCATTGTTCATAGTATCGAATTCAGAACAGGGCACAATACGGTTGCAATTGTAAAATAAATGTGAAATAATTAATAAAATCATAACAAGATCTCATAAAATGACTCCGTGTAGCTTCAAGCATTTTTGTAACGGTTATTAGACAACGGAGAAATTTCAAATATAATACTTAAATACATCATTAAAACCCAGACACAAATAACATTACTTGACGTTAATCTATATACACAAAAAAGAATTCCTATTTCCCTTGGTCACGCTATCACGCATGGACGGCTGGACCGATTTCACTATTTATTTTTTTGTTGTATTTGTTATTGTCAAAAGATTGTAAATCCAGATTGTAGTTGTAATTTCCAGTGCGGCGAGCATTCGCAATGTCGATAAATAAATCTCAAAGGCAATCGCTAAGTGTTTGTGGCATCAATCTTGAAAATCTTTATTTTCACATGGTCAGTTATATACAGCCTCTTCCCGTGTTTTTCCAACCACGAACCACGAATACCAACAAAACTATTTATATATGCAAAAAAAACTAAGAGTATTGTGTATCATTAAGCATTAGAATAATAAATACACTTTTTATTAATTATACCTATTCGAGTTAAATTTTCATCGTTAAGACAGGACAACATCTGTAGGGTCAGCTAGTATATAATAACTTTAAAATGTAATTTACTATGATAATTAACATTTTTAACCTTTTGACGTCCGCTTTATTCAGATAGTAAATCAACGAACGATAAAGTACTGATTATGTATTTGACGGGTAACTATTACAGAGGTTAAGACGTGACTAACTAACTTATTCTATATCATTATAAAGAAAAGTATGATGCATTGATTATGACCTAGATTTGGGGATGGTGTCGCGTGCAAATGTATAATGCAATTCTGTGACCGCCATTTGTCGAGTCTGGTACCTTAGTCGCCTCTTACGACACCTGGTTCAGTGGGAGGTACTATTTACTCTGCCGATACCTCACAGTATAATTACACGTTGCTTTGTAATTATATATGAATTTCATGTAACGGTGTTTGTCTGGGATGAACTTCTTAACTACCGAACAGCTTTCAATATTTTTTTAATACTGTTAACATAATAATAAAGTATATAATTTAGTGTGAATAAAATAATACAGTTTGACCCAGACATCCCGATTTATAGGTGTAATATTTTTTTCATAATAAACATAAATATATTGTGATAACAAGACAACGTCAGCTAATATTATTATATCTTTAAAACTATCTCTTATGGAAAAGCAGAGCTATTAAATCAGTAAGTTATATTTTTCGGAAATTAAATGTATAACTTTAAAGGTTCTATGCATTTTCAATGCAAAAAAAATCGTTTAGAATTTACTAGAAAAAATTCATCATTCTCAGGCTTCAGACGGGAATTGAAACTGCATCTTCCCTTTTTGTAGAGCACAACAGAGTGTAATCATTAGACACTGCCGTTTTGCTAGTGGTGGTCGAATTTTCCTAATGTTAATTTTATGCTGAGAAATCAGCCCCATCTCTTTAATGTTCTGAGCTAAGCCTGGGAGAAGATGTACCTATTTAATATTATGTTCAGAATTTTAGTTTATAATAATTCATATAAATCACCTGTGTTCAATGTCATGCTTGCTATGATGATATCTGTATGTGAAAATGCTATAATACATATATCACGTGCCATGTTTAATTTTCTATTGCGCATTTAAATCATTTGGCGTTCCTCTTGATTACAAAAATATCAATATTAACGGTATCATTGCCAAGAATACCTATATAGCCTACTCACGTCTAGGACTAAATCGGTGCTATACTTTCCTACATACATCACGCCTGTGTCCCATCGGGGTAAACAGAGACTATGCATCTCCACTTGTTGCGATCTTGGCATACCTTTCTTGCTTCCCTTACCCGCATTAGCCCTTTTATACACGCTCGTGTATTCTTAAACCTCTGGCCTAGCCCTTCTTTGTATTAAAGAAAGTCAGAAGCAGCTCTTCTATCTGTTTAAGATATGTTCACCTCAGTCATTTTATATTAAACCTTCCATTGACTTCCGCTCTTTATATTTTTGCAGTCATTCTACTTTGATCCATCCTTTCTATATGTCCAAACCATCTTAACATTCCTTTCTTTATTGTTGTCACAACGTCATCTTTTACACTACATCGAACTCTTACGTGCCAAACTTTCCACCAAGAATTAGATTACTAACACTATGATCTGTTTAAATTCAATAAATCAAGGCTTAATAAATAGTATATATGGTTTTGTGATGATTAAATTTATCTTTGCTTTCTATAAGAAAGCATACTGATATCTCCTGTAGCGTAATGTTTACGGCTCAGAAGCGCGAGACTGCGAGACAAGCGTCACAGATTCAGTTTTTAAATCAACACCATAAAATTGGGGTCTTTACTGCAGGATCTAAACAACTTATGTGTTATGATTTTGATGTACCTATGTGTATTGATGATTGATTATATGATATGATTGTTAAACCATAAAGTATATACCTATTTCTTGGATTATATTTCCGAACCAGATGATGGTATCGAAGTCTTGCGGCTGACAGCTTGTGTTTGAGAGCACTCCACGGTGACTTCGAGATTTCAATATACTCCTCGGACGGGGAGTAGTGGTGTGACTTCTGATTATCGATTAAACTAGAAAGGTGTACAAGATCGACATGTATTCAATAATGACGAACCTTAATTAATTTCATACAGATCTATAATGGACTTGAAAGTCTATGCTAATTTACATAGTATCTACGGATAAGCATAGACTTACTTTTTCAAACCAAGTCTCTTTACTTCAAAATCGTAATAACCATTCGTGTAATAATTGTCTCATTAAAGTTGCTTCGAGATAAGTTTTAAAAATTAAAGATAAGGGCAATAAACAATAAATATGTCATGAAAAATAGTTTACCATTTTAATTAACACGTACACCAGATAAATGTCAATGTTACCCAAACCTTAAAATAATTACAATCTCACATAAACGATAATATCAAGGATTAAAGGCTTGTCAAAAGAACATTTATTAAGAGTTTTTCTGTCATATACATTGCAAATAATCATGTCAAATCAATAAATCGTGTATTAATATATAATAAATATGTATCATTATTTATGCTATATTCCCATCAGGCTCGTTAAAAAATCTTTAAAATTAGCATCCACAAACCCGCAGACAACAATTCTAAAAGCACTTGTTTGGATCGACAACTTAAATACAATTATATTTTACAATTTTATGTCTAATTTACAAGCACGACTCGTTTGAGATGTTATTATATGCATTGTTATTTTATTATTTTTATCGATATGACAGTAATCTTCCCTACGCCCCTATCGCCAGATCTCGAGCATTCGAAATGTGTGAAATATACACGCTGCCCTTCCGGCTCCTAAGTACGGAACCTTCGTCTGACCGGGAATTCTGAATTTATTCGCAATAATGTTTATTTGCGGGAAAAACTAGTAAATAAATATGAGTAACCACAATATTATACATATCTTTTACACGTTGCATCGTTCGCATGGTTGCAAAACAAATATGCATGTAAACTAAAAGATTTTTGATATTTAAGGCTATTTTATTTATAGAACTTTCACTGTAAACTTCGAGCAATCAAGTTTCTTCCAAGACTTTCGGCGACTTAGAGAAGCTCAAGGTTGTCCGACAGTAAGCAAACTGGGATCCCAGATAAATAAATACATAGTCATAGTTAGTATACTAACTTAGAATCTATGTTAGTATACTAACTTAAATTCTAAGTACTAACTTACTTAGTATACGACACTAATTGCATGTCTATGTGAAAATCAAATATATTTTTATTTAAATAGGCCTATCATAGACACTTTCGTTCTGCCAAACAAAAAGAAATCTCTGATTATATATTTGCTAATTATATTTGACAATCAGTGATATAAGAGTCATTTATACAAAAAGGTCATTGATCTTTGAGTTTCCTACTTTTATCCTAGTCCACCGGCACCAGAAGGCACTTGTCCATAAATTATCAAGACTAGTGGACTTGTTCACTGGTATGGAAATGAAAATACAACGGAGGGGGAAACTGTACCTCCCCAATTATAAGTACATACTCGCGTAATAATAATAATAAATACTTACTACGTGCATATACATTAAATTACATTAAGAGAACATGACATTAGTTGAATTGTAAATTAAATAAAAACACACATGTTAATAAATTTTAAAGAATTACAACAACAGTACAAAAATTAATACTTAGTGTTTGTACCTTTCAATAATTTTATCACAGAAATTATATCACACTAATAGACATTGTGACGTGACTACATGATTTTTTTATTATTTATTTAAACTTATTTATAGACAACTCTCTCGGATTTAAAAGCCAGTAAATAGATTAAGCATGAATGGGTTACTCATCAAATGTTTTCTTTACGCTGATGATCAAGTAATATTAGCATCATCAGCTGAAGAGGTGCAAGAGATGGTGACGATTTTGCAAGATTCCTTTAAAAGGAAAGGTATAAAATTAAATGTAAGTAAGACGAAAGTGATAATGATTGAAAAGGAGGTATGTATGATAAATTGTGTAATTGTGATTGATAAAATGAAAGTTGAAGTAAAAGAGTTTATGTATCTGGGTAGTGTTTTTACAAGAGATGGGAAGTATGAAGAAGATATTGAACATAGAGTGAAAGCTGGAAATATCAATTGATCGTCAATTGATCTTTACATGCTTTTATAGGCAGCTAAAAATTGACAAAAAGGGCACGACTGGCTATTCATAGAAGTGTGTTGGTTCCAACACTGACATATAGTAGTAGTAGTATACAGTGAATGTTAAATATGGCAGAAAAAGCACGCGAGTAGAATGCTGTTGAAATGAGAGCACTTGGATGTATGTATGGTGTGAGTTTGAGAGAAAGATCAAAGAATAGTGTGATAAGAGATTGATGTGGTGTAAAATATGATGTCGTGACAACAATAGAGAAAGGAATGTTATGATGGTTTGGACATGTCGAAAGGATGGATGAAAGAAGATTGACTGCACAAATATATAGAGCGGAAATTAATGGAAGAGTTGGCATAGGACGACCAAAGCGAACATATCTTAACCAGGTAGAAGTGGTATTAAAGAAGGGCCAGGTCAGAAATACCAAGAATAAACTAGCTTGTATGAAAGATCTAATGCAAGATGAGCAAGCTGAGTAAAGCAAGATGAGTATGCCAATATCGTAACAAATGGAGATCCATAGTCTCTGCCTACCTCGATGGAAAACAGGCGTGATGTATGTATGTATATATAATTATAAAAAAAACTTTATGACAATAAATATTTGAATAATTCTAATAAGTCTTTTGATTTTAAAGTAGCACATATTGTAGCGACGATCTGCATCCGTTTATTTATTCTATAATGTATAGTTACTATAGTTGAAAATCGTTGTATATTTGAAACCGGTTTTTTATTAAACAGACTTAGTAAACATGACTTAAATACTAACTAAGGTATAAAAAAAATCAACCAAGAGCGTTTTAACCATTTTTTTCCTATCCAATTACATAGAAAAGAAACAACCTAATTCTTCCCTAATAAGTTTGTAAGTAGATCTTCCCATTTTTCAGGGGACAATTTACCTAAACCTCGATTAACCCGGGGTAGTGCAGCGAAATCTAATTGCGGTGGGCTTAAGAAATCCCGAGCTTGTTGATTGCCGCCTTAATAGGCTATCGCCGGCTCTGATGCCGTGTTAGATTAGACACGGTGTTTGTCAACTTTTAATGGGCTGCTATATACAAAAAATACCTGAAGAAAACCTCTTACAAAGGTATCTTAATGAACATGGTAATTCATTTATAATTGTTTTTACTAAAGCTAAATTCGCATGGGAAAGTGTGTATATTTGATTGGAGATTTGAAAAGTCTAATGCAACTTTTTCAGTTTGTAAATCAGTATAACAATAATGATAGATATTCATTGTTTTATAACGAAATATCACTTTTGTAGTGGCACATTACAAAATTTTAAAACAGCAATTAGCATACGGCTGGTTCGACCGATGATATATCACTAATTACAGTACTAGTATTAATGTGATGTAGAGTTTCTTCTGGTAAATAAGAGATCCGGTGGCCCTACTTTTATCCCACCCTTTCCAGTCTCATCCCATATCCACTTTTTTCTTCTCAGATTTTGTTATGGCAAAAAGGCAAAACTAACGTTACCCCAGGGGGATACCAACACCTACGGTGTAAGAGTATATCCCTATGAGCTATCCTACAGCGGTACTACAGTCTACGCTTCGCGCGGATTTTTATATCAGTAGAGGCCTCTACTCCAACCTTAACTCCGTTCACCACCATCTTGAGTCGGAGCGGCCGGCCGTTCTGTTTTTCACATGCAGTAGTATGCGCATATATCAGGGATATTTGCGTCAGTCGCCTCAGCCCTCTTAAAGAACGAGACCTCTCTATTTTCTGGCTGCGCTTTTAATTTTATCCCATTTCGAAGTACAGACGCCGCAAGAAGCTCACGTGGTCATGGTTAAAACTTCTAAATTAATTTTAGTTATATGCCTAAATATCATATTTATTTCATTTAAAATATAGAATTTATTATAAAAGTTGGTAAAAAATTTTGTCAGATTTACATAGAAAATTTTAGATATAGTATAGACTCTTTCGAATTGTCCATGCAATGTAGATTGCGGCGACCTCGTATCTACGCGCGCTTGTGTAGGTCTGTTTGTAAGGCCTATACTGACTGACTAAGCTATTGGAGCAAATCTAAACGATGACTGTCTCCTCCAATGGATTCCCACTGCCGAAATGATGATGTTGGGTGATTTGAATGCCCATCACTCCGAATGGCTTGGGTCAAGAACAATGAAACACGCGGAAAGATCCGTCTTCGACTTCGCTTGTGTCTAAAGTCTATCTCAACTGGTTACCTATCCGACGAGTATTCCTGACGTAGACAACCACACTTACTTCTTGTTGAACCTTCTGTTGACGTCACACCTGAAAAGTTATAAGGTTTCTGTTGATGCCCCTTGCGTCTCATCTGACCATTGTCTGATTCGTAGCACCGTGCCTTTCAACAAAGCTTTGGATCTGCAAGCCGCAGTTACCCGTCGAGCCTGGCTCTACAAGTCAGCAAATTGGGACGGGATACGCGATTTCTTTGCATCCTACCCATAATGGCAGGTCTGCTTCAGGTCTACTTCTATCACCAATGTAATTCGGCAGGGTATAGAACTTAACATTCCAAATTATGTCGTCCGCATTAGTAGCAGATCCCAACCTTGGTTTGATCGGAACCAGATTGGCATCTCGTCAGAAACGTGAATGTTATCAGGATTATGAAATGTGACCTAAACACTGTAAAACTAAGAAAACAAGTACAATTATGCTGCCAGATCCTTCAAAAGGAATATATCTAGAGTGAAGTCGAAGTATATTGGCAGCATTAGCAAGAGGCTCATGCATTCCTCCTCTGGTATACGCGCTTACTGGTCTCTCGCCATAGCTGTCCTGGGTAACTTAAATCGGTCATCGGCCCCACCGTTGCACGATACCTATTGGTGCACCTATTGGTGATTACTCAGTGCAGTGGGAAAAGGAGAAAGCCGATCTTCTAGGATCTCTTTATGCGTCGATCTCCACTTTAGATAATGGAAAAAATATACCACCCATATTACCTCATTGCGAGAGCTCTTTGCCCGTTGTTCTGTTTATTACATATACGGTTATGACATTCATATTGTTGTTTTATTGTATTTTATAATGACATAACTACAAAATACATAAATAAGCGAAGTTTTCACTAAAATCAATTTTACACAGAGTAGAAATATGTAGCAAAAAACAAATAGAAAAATACGATACAGAAACATAGACCGTTGAACTGTAAAAAGGTATCATCAAATATGTCCAAATCAAGGCATTCATCATTATAGAATGTATATAAACAAACTTATATATCTTAGAAATGCATACATATAACATTGGGTGCCTACTACTAAAAATAAAAATATACATAAACCTTGCAAACCACATAGTTCACACGAAGCGGCCTTGCATACACAATTTGGATGTTCGTGGCTTTAGCCGGCAGCTATTTACGAGGTCCTCAATAAATAAGGAAGGTCAAGGGTTGCGCCGTGCTAATGTTTGGTGCACCGCGTACCTTTATTACGATCTCTAACACAGAAACCGTTATTTTTTGTATAAAAAAGTAGAAATCGATTTTTATTCATTTACCCATTGCCCTTTACTCATTCTTATGAGCTACTTAGCTCTTGCTATAAACATATTCTTGCCGCTGCATCGGTATTATTGTTTTGGACTTCTGTCCAGGATTGCCATCTCATCAGAACATTCTCTTCTCTCATTTTGATAAGATGTCAGACACATCAATATTTGTACGCATGCTAAGTCACAAACAATAGTGGTTAATAAAAACATCGATTAAACTAGAAAACGAAGGTAATCTACTACCAATCAACTAGATAAATTTAGCAACAATTTGTTTAATCATAGATCGCATTAGATTCGCCTATCTGCGAGGTCCTTAATAAAGGAGCAAGGTCGGTAAACCACGATTAAATTTGGCTGCACTATGGCTAATCGCGGCTTGTGTAACGACCCGGACAGATTGCCAGCGTTGATAAATATGTATAGTGATACTACACACCTATGTTCGATCCCAAAAGGGGTGGACAGTCATACTTAATCTTCTTGCCAAAATATGTACGTACGTATGTACGTACGTACATAATACTTTAATACGAATACCACGATGTTTGATTTTCTGCAATTATAGTAATACTAGCTGTGGTATAGTTTTTTGGGTAACTTACGTTGTATAAACTTTGAATAGCCTGAAAAATAAGTTTCAAGTTTTTAGAGCTAAAAATAGTGATACTTCCATACAACTTTTCATACCCCCTTTAGACCCCTTACAACCCTTATTTCGAAATAAAAAATAATATGTCATTTCTCAGGGTCTAAAGATTTTCTGTACCAAATCTCATCAAAATCGGTTGAGAGGTTTAAGCGGGAAAGCGTAACAGACAGACAGACAGACAGACAGACAGAGTTACTTTCGCATTTAAAATATTATATAGTAGGGATGTTTATTACCGTGTAACATTCTGATATAAAGTATGATAAAAAAGAATAAAACTTTATAATTTAATTTTTTTTTCATTATTTAAAATAAATTATCTTAGTGCCATAAGACTAAGAAGGAACTCGAAAATTCTTAATAGAAAAACAAATCCTGTTTCCCGTATTCACAATTTATTTATTTCACAGTCGCTACATACCTTAAAAGGAACACCAAAGCAAACCATTACCTCTACAAACTCTGATCCCTCTTTCATTGGTGTAAATGAATAATAATAATGTAATACTATTATTATTATTAATTTTTCACTAATATTTCCCGCCCGATAAGATTGCCGCGAAAATCGCAGCCCTTCCCCGACCTCTCATTGGCACAACACGATCATTTACTGTACATGCATTCGTATAATAGAGCAGTACACTGCGTTCGCCAGCGAACGCGTGCTGTCACTGCCCCAACGAGTGATGATAACCGGCAGCCCTAGAGCTCGTCGAATCCGCTCAGGTCCCGCGAGCCTTGCGGGCGCGACCGTAGCTAAACGCGCGGGCGCGGGGTTTGCAGGATAATTACAGGCATAGGACCTCTCATTTATTAGAGGCCCCGCCTTCTTTTTTCGGTGGCGCTAGAATTGACGTCTGAGTAGTCCATCAATAATTATTATTTTTATTATATTGTAATCTCTTAAGATTACCGAAAAAACAGCACGGATAAACAGACAAAAAAAATAAAAAAAAGGTATCTTAACTTCGATGTAACAGTAGATGATTTAAAAAACAGCGTATAAATAGTGCTTCTTCCTTATGTCGACAAGACATGTTTACAATTTTATTATATGTATTGATAGTGTATTACATTTTACTTATTAATCTTGATAATTAATCATACCAGCCATTTAAGTCCACAGCTGAAAATAGGCCTCTCCAAGAAAGAAGGTTTTTTGCCCACAATTAATGCGCTAGGCAAGCGTGTTGGCAATCGTAGAGCGCAGCTTTCGCGACGGGGATGCTGCTGCCCATCCCCGCCCTGTGCATTTGAGCTGCACTGTTCCGGATGGATATACCGCCATCTGACGGTTTTGGTGCTTTAGTCGACTCTTACAACATCTGGTGCAGAGAAAGGTACTATTTTACTCTGCCGGTGCCTCACGGCTTCTGCCGGTACCACACGGCTTAATAACTTTACCTTATAATCAATCTTAATAACTTTAGCGTACTAAAATCTAATTATAATATATTTATTATTTTGAAAGGTTATATATTAAATATAAGTCTTGTTTCTGAGCTCAACGAATTTATCGTGTCAATAAATAATGCACCTTTCGTTAGAACATTTCCTTAGGATGATTATTGTATGACCTCAAGTTAGACTTAAACTTGGAACCGAGTAATTTAATCAATTGGTTTTTATGGATAAATGGTATACCTCTGGTATTACAAATTTATTATTCCCTAACGGCATATTAAGTGTCTACCGCACTCTCCACAAGATGAAAGATTACCTAAACAATATACCAATTAAACTTTACCTGAAAATTGCTGCTTGCAGCCTTTATTTAGCATTAAGAACCGTCTTGCCCGTCTTTGAAATATGCTGAATTATATTTAAGATAATATTTACTAGAAAAAAAATCAACTTATCTCAAACTTCAGGCGAGACTAGAACCTGCATCTTTTATGACGAGGCCGCTAAGGTTTTGGTAGTGCAGTCCCCCTGCATGTGAAATTTGTAGGTTCAAGTCCCGCCTGAGACAAGTTGTTAGAATGATAAATTTAAATCCACGTCTGGATGATGGCCACTTCTCGTCGCCAGAATAAATGATTATGCCTAAAATCCTGTCTATACTCAGCCATCACATGAATTACTTAGGTTGTGTGGTTTCAAGTGATCAATACGTACTGGGTACTGCTGCTAAACTCCAAAGAATTTAAAAAAAAAGTAATTAATACCAGTTTCTGGATTAATTTTTCTGTTAAATGAACTGTTAATGGTTGATATAATTAAAGACTTTTTAACAAATAAAAGCACAATGAATCAAACAAAAAATACCTGGAGAAATTCGTCGCATCAAAGTGCCAAGACCAATCCCCCCAAGTGCTATCAAACGCCATAAATTAATGTAAGATCTGAGTAATATTCCAACCGAAATGTAAATTAAATTGGATAATCATCTCAAAAATGCGTCCCCATTATTTTAATTACATTTTAATGTTTTCGACGCTAAGAGGGTTACCGTTTTTATGCAAATCTAAGAAAACCTGACCACAAACTCGACTCCAGTTCTCGGTCCAGATAATAGAATTATCCCGGGGCTGTATAACATCTTGAACCTTGAACCCAATAGGTTTTCACGAACCCTTACAAATTACAAGTTGGTAACTTATTATTTCCAGATAATACAAGTATGTAAATACTTGTTTGAGCCGAACGATACTTGTATAACACTGCCTTTAGTTAAGGTAGACGAATATTAGGCTGACAAAGTGAAGTCGTCCTTACAAAAAATATGGGGCGATGAACTCTCATCAGTATTCAAGTATAAGAGTTTAATCATAGTCACCGCAATTTATGGACGGAACGAATACATTTATCTAGAGCTGAGTGAAATAGGCGTTACTTTTCATACAGATCAATTCCATGAAATCATCTTTAATCCCTCCAATTTCTGTCTTATCAACATTATGCAAAATGTTTTTTTGTTGAACACTACATTAATAATCATTTGAGCAGTCAGAAAATGCTGCTGAACATGGGACTGCTCAAATGGAAAATTTAGTCCTTAGTACCTCAGTCGCAGCTCTTAAGACAAGTACAATAGAGATACTATTCTATCGACTCTCAAGGCTAATTAATTCATAATACGGAATAAATAAAAATTTCAACGCGCTTTATTAAACTTTTACAATAAATGTTCGACGACTTATTTAATTCAAATAATTTCAACGTTATAGAATGTTAAAAGTAGTTTTATTATGAGTAGTGAACGTAAATTTAGAAAATATTATTACTTATTATTCCATAGACTTCTTAGTTGTGTATGCGGTGTTTACCTTTAAGTATTTGTAACACTAAGCAGGATTTGTAGTTAAACTTTTAGTTCTTTATTATAATTGAAATGTTGTTAAACTAATAAATATATATATACTAAGAATATATTATAATTAATTAATTTTAGAATATCATTTACAATAAATGTAAGAATAACCTGCTGAGGAAGCAATCCCTTTATATTTTAATTAGGAGGCTGCGATAGCGGGTAAGAGATAACATTGAGAGCTTAATTACATCGTGTTTTCCCTAAAAAGTTTAATATATTCCGTATTTACTCCGACGAAATGGGTCTTCCTAACGTATACATGGTAAGTAAGGAAACAAATGACCTGAATAGAGACGCAACCCGCAACGCAAAGCGCTGCTGATCTTAAGAAATGTTTATCCTCTTACCTTGCATAAAACATTAACCTGGGCTTCAATTTCCATTGTCGTACGTAGTCCCTTACATGACATGAATTGATAAGTATGGACCCGCTATAATCTGCACCATTTTATTAAGAAGTTTATAAGCTAAACTATTACTATAAATTCTTTAAGTAATTAAATTATTACATAACAATACTTTTATATAGCATATCAATCTGAACTATTTTTAAAACCACACGTAATAAAAAATCAAAAAACGTTCCTGTGTTTGCAGGTTTCGTTCAAACATTGTCCACAGAGAAACTTTCCCACAATACAATTTAAGAGAAGAAAAAATGTGCTTTCGAGAGTTGTTTGCTGTTTTGTGTCTTCATTATTTCGTTTGGTCCACGGGAAAATATTTAGAGGTCCGAAAAGGGACAGAACTCCAAAAGTATAGGGGAGTTTAAACCATTGAATAAGTTTTTCTTTTCACCGCTGAATTAACGAGGTAATACTTCGCAGATACAATGGAATCTCGTGGGACGGAGTTACATTAGCAAAATTGTTTGGTAACTAATAAACAATCTCGTCCCGAAACTGTATCTTTTAGTTAAACGTTTATTCTTTGTTGTTTGAATATATTTATTAACCTTATTGTTCTTTCATTCATGTTGAAAGTTGTTTCTAACAATCAATTACTCCACAGAAGTAAAATTTTATTTTGTTTTAGCCGATAAAGCAGAAGGAAAAAATATTTTGTATACATAATCTTAAAATATACTGAATGTAACAAAGATCAAAATGATCTGCTAGTTAACGCTTGGGTAAAACAGAAAATAAAATGACGGTGCATTTGCAAATTATTCTTCTGCTCTGATTTTGATTACCTATGATTTTGGGTATTATGCCGTCTGTAGTCAAGTCTGTTGTTGCATACATAATACGATTTTTTTTTATAAAATGTAAACACAGTGTTTTCTTCTGTTTTTCTTGACTATATGCTGTCAATATATTTACGAAAACAATATATAAGCCCATAAAAAATAGAAATTTTCAGGAAATAAGTGACATGCATAATATTAATACAAGGAATAAATATAAGCCCGCAGTGCCCAACTCGGCTCCATAAAATAAATAGGTAACTCATTCAAAGGCAATTGTGTCAAATTTTACAATAAAATTCAAAGTAGGATAACAGCCTTGCCTTTGAATAAATTCAAGAAATATATTAAAAATAAGCTTATCTCCAAAGCTTACTATTGCGTTAAAGATTATGTTAACGATAAAACTGCATAAGACTGATCTACCTTAACCACTAGCTTCAAGACAATGGTTTGTTAGCTCCGACGCCGGTAGGGGTTTTATTAGCGCCAAGTACTATATAGGTGGGGTTGGTAAAACCTTATCCCCACCACTTTTTCTTACAGGTTCTTACAGGACTCGCTAGTGATATCTTTGTGATGACACGAGCGCCTTAGACGGCCTCAATGGCGCAGATTGTAGAGATCCTGTCCTTTGCGCCAAGGTCGTGCTTCGATCCCCACCTACGACAAAGATTAATATGATGATAATTTGCTTTTGTTCTGTGTCTGGGTTTTTTAATTGAAAAAAATCAATAATCAAATATCTTTGCATCATTGTATCGTCTACGAATGTAAGAACTTTTGAAATTAATTCTGTAAACCTTACTGTGGGATGCTGCATTGTCGTGTACCCAAATGCACATAAGAAATATTGCTTTCAGAGATGGACGTATTCTGTCATTTAATTTGTGAAAAACACTTCCTTTTCGTATAACTCATGCACAAACTGAGCTTGACATTTAAAAAGTTAGTAAAGGAGAATTTTATGTAGGTTAGTAAGTTGAAGTTTCAGTGAACTGGGCACTTAGTACGCAGCACCGATGGCCGTTGAAGCGGTAAGGTTCTGTAATGGTGACAATATACCAGCAAGCGCAGCGTTGGACGCTCCTATTAGAGATCATTTTGGAAAGCCTATGTCCAGCTGTAGACGTTCTCCGGCTAACATGTTGATGGTGATGATCGCTGTAGGGTACCGGCAGAATATAAATGTACCTCTCCCTGTACCAGATATAGTGAGAGGTGACTGGGCACCGAAACCAGCAAATGGCGGTAGATCCATCCGAAACAGTGTAGCCGCACAGCTATGCTCTGCGATTGGCCAGTGTGACAATTATGGGCAAAATTTCCCCTTACTAGTGAAGGTCTCCATGGGCTGACGTGATGATGATGATCAATTTGTTAAACCTTTACATGTTTTAATGTCATTAATTAAGTTTGTGAATAGTACAAATATTTTTTGCATCACAGAATATATTATCATTTTTTTTAATTGTGTTATAATTATTGTTTATAATATTTTGTAGGATATATTCAAGAATATAAAAACAATGATTATAACAATTTATTTTTGTCTTAAATACCAAATTATATTCAAGACAAAAAGTAAAATGAAATAAAAATTATAAAAATTTTATTATATTATGTATAATAAAATTTTCATGAACAATTTTCTAATTTTATTGACGGTTAGTCAAACTGTGTTAAAACTTCTCCATCTTAAAACCTTCGGTTTTATTTTATAGGCTTAATATTCGTTAGAGTACATTTTTATCTCTTATTAATCCACCCCAGTTTCTGTAATATATTTTTGAATAAAGTTAGTGAATTCTATCTTCGAAAGATTTTTATTGCCAATGATCATTATATCGACCGACAGAGCGTTCACTGCTGGACACAGACCCACCCAAATTATTTGCAATAGGACCATTAATGCTGTTTTAGTCTGTCTGTACACCTTTGGTAAACGTGCTACTCCACGCAGGTCACAATTTCGGAACTTTACGGCTATACTCGTATGTATAGCACGCAGAATTTACTGCCGATTACAACGTAAAGTATTGGAAATCCTTCAACGTGTCGTTCTACGTGTCGTACGTATGTTTTTCGTCGATTGTCCAAACCAACCGATATTTCAGCATCTTGAAGTAAGGTAAGTGTAAGAGATTGCATTTAGCGATAAGGACGGCTCTCATAGCTACTATTCTATGTTTTTGTGATATTCCTGTATTGTTTTTATTGGTGTACAATAATGAATGTATTATTATTATTATAAAATATATTTTTTGTAATAATATGAACTTCCAAAGAAAGTTATATTCCTCACTATACTTGTAGTGATCCATTTAAGACAGATAATAATAATAAATTAAATTATTCACATACTAAAATCACTTGTCACGGAATAAGGTTGATGTATGAGATGTTGTGTGAAGTTTAAAAAACAACTCATGACCCGTGCGCACAACATAGTGTATCTTCCGAATGCACTATCGGGACTAATTTAATAATACCTACCTACGTACTATGCAAAACTAAATATAACTTACAATTTTAATAACAAAACATAAAGTAATTTTTCTGCATTCAAAATTACTTATATACACACGACAACATTTCACACTCTCTCCACAGTTTTACTTTGTTTCTTACATTATTCCTCGAATACTTTCCTATCCTGAAGTATTGTCATAAACAGTAGGTACCAAGAACTTTTACAGTCTGCTGTAAAACGAGTCTGTCTTTAAATAAGGTTATATTAATGCGTAATGGAGATGACTAGTTGCCCACAAAGTAATGAAGACTGAATTGTTGAGGCAAAGAACACAAATTCATGAGCTATTAAAACATAATTATTGATAAAATAGACGGCGAAAATAGACGTTATCTATTTTCGCCGTCTTTCCGTATTTTTTTTATTTTTTACGATTTAATTCCCCTTTTGTATTTTTATAATTATTATTCATATTAATATGTAATAACTAGTATTATCTATTATCCCTCTAAACTTTTAGCACGGGAAAGCCGTGGTGCATTACCAGTTTGTCACCACTTAGGTAGCATAAAATGGGAAAATAATCCCATTGTCAACAGTGGTGACGTATAACATAAAGTATATAATAATAAAATATAAAGTATATACAATGTACATACTTACTAATAAAATGTATATACAAAAATAACACAACGTATAATTTATATAATATGTTGTACGTAACCCAGTTGCAGCAACTGTCTTACTTACCACTGCAAACAAATGCGAAAAATACTTGTATTCAGACAACAAAGGAATCACAAATATAATACTGAATATATTTAACACCTAGACACAAAAGAAATAAAATTTCATCATATAAATATTTATCCTGGCCGGGGATCGAACCCATCACGAATGGCACACAAATAAGTGCGCCTATCTCCATCGGGCCAAAATTATCGCCGGTTGAGATGTACGACTCAAATATTATACGACATACGTCGACCCAATGCGTCTAATGCTGTGAAGCCCCTAAAAACTGTCTGAGTAAGCAACATCAAAATATACAAACTCTCAACCTAATGCTTACATCAGTAAGATAACTAATGTTTTGCTAAGTGTTGCCAGGTAAGGCGGCCCAGTTTACGGCCCAAATTCATCTTGTCCACTTGAGCAGAACATTCGTTCGTTTTACGCAACGTGGATCTTTATGAACCATAAAACGGCATGAACTCCCGTCGTTCATTTGTTGGGCCATCATCTTATGTCCTCTTTATGTATTGCCGACCAGGTGCCCGTAAAAACATCATAATTTATTTTCGCGGACTGCGATAAAAAAATTTATTAAGTTACTGATTGCAGCGCTGGATGCTTATGGTTGGGTGATAGGGTGCAATGAATTTGAACTACATAAGTGATCATACCTGTCACTAAAGTTCACTGCTGGACATTGACAGACTGCTGCTAAATTTCGACATAGTCATCACGCCTACTCAAGGAAAGCCCCTCCAAGGAAGTGAGAGTTTTACATATAATTGCTGCGCAGAGCAGGCTTAATGCCAGTCGCAGAGTGTAGTCTCGGAACGGAAATGCTGCTGCTCATCTCCACCTTGTTGCATTTGAGTTACACTGTTTCAGGTGGATATATCTGTCGACTCCGCTAGTCAGCTCAGTCACTTCTTACGACACCTGGTACAGGGGGTACCTCCCCCTCTACTATACTATATGATAGACTTGGTAGCAATCGCGTAATTTGCGACGGCAATGCTGCTGCCCAACTCGCCCTGTTTTTTGTACAATGTTGTTTTGGAATACACCGCCATCTGTCGTTGACACATGACTTCATATTTCTTAACGTGAACTTTTTTTATTTAATTTACTATTATGGCATTGCCATCATTCACTAATAGATTGAAAAAATATGTTCACATTATAGATTTATGTACTAAAAAAATTTATAATTAGGTTTGTATCTATTTTTGATTTGAATAAAGAATATTTACATTTCATTTTCCTAACGAGACTGACTCTAATAAAAGAAGTTTAATAGAAACTCGGAGCTGTGAGCGAACACAGCCAGTAAAACCATGTTTATCCGAGAGTTTAATCTAAAAATACTTTTTAATGTGATGTATTCTAGAAAACAAGATTTATTAGAGCAAAAGCTTCAAAGAGAAGAGCTGAAAACAAATACTTAATTCTACTTAAATTCGTCTATCATTATTGGCCGGAGGAGGGCGGCTTATTGGAAATTCCAAAGTTCAGTATCAAACCGTCCTGTTACAACAAGTTTACAGTGCAAATTGGTGGAACGATTTTTAAACTTCGATTCGGAATTTTAATTAACAAAAGAATGAACGGCGTGAATTTTATTCGACATTCTGATGTGTTAATATTACGTACGCGTATAAGTAACTTAACTGAAGCTAGCATACTTCATTCCTCCAAACAGTGTGTTAGTTTCACGAGTCGATGCAAATCATTGTATTCATGTGTACGTATAATTTGGTATATATGTGTGACCACAGAACTAGGCGTGTAAAATTATTGAATTCCAAGATTGAAATTGTAGGACATTGTATTTTTTTTATAATTTATCATCCTTAGTATATTACCCGTTAGCATATTAGTAAGTACCTACTATTGGACATAAGCCTCCCAAGATATTTTACCTAGCGGGCAAACGTTGTACGCTGTCCTAGCCGGTCCGTGGCCTCGACTATAAAATATAAGCTAATATACTCGTAGATGATTAAGTAACAACAAATAGTGATGAAGCTGTTATCTGATGTCCGTAAATGGTATGTGTTTGAACCGGCTTATCTCGGAGTCAGGTTCACGTATGAGATGTTGTATAAAATTCGTTATTTAGTTAGTTACTACAAAATATATCTAAACTTTGCTGATATGTAAAGTAAAGTATGCAACTTTGATAAATTTATGTGAAAATTATAAGACATTTTATCCATCTTTTTAACATTTTGCTAAGATATAACAAATCTTAGCAAGTGCTGCACTAGTTCTTGTAGTTTAAAGTAGGTAACTTCTTAAGTAGAAATATTAAAGGATTTCTCAAAAGATTACAATTTGAATAATTGTCTGACGTAAGCAACCGTAAATATATCTTCACCTTATTACTCAACTTAAACATTGGTTTGTTAGAATATATTAAAAATAGTACGTCCAAATTAGGTAAGCATTTGAGTCATAGAAAAAATCTTCTAGATTATATATTTTCCTAATCTGAATCGAAATATGCGATCCCATGTACGTAACAATAAATTTAAAAAATAATTAAAACACTTACTTATCTTTTATCTGCAGGTAAATTAAATTATAAGGAGATAATGCAGTGTTGAAGCACAAAACAGAAATTCCCTAGCTCTATTAAAATAATCTCTATTAAAATAAAAAATCTAGCAATATTAAATTAAAGCAATTGTTTGCTAGGGATATTGCTAGGGAAACGTGAACCATTTCATACCACAAAATAATGACAAACCTATAAAAAAAATATTGAATGCAGCTTGTTAATGGCTAAGGTCTTACTCAAGGTGAAGAACGCACTTAAAAATTAATACAAGGACGCCCAAACTCCCACGTGGTAATCAACTTGTCGTCTTTGAAATATGATGCCACCCTTCTTTCTGCCCCACCCGGAGAAAGTCGTCAGTTGCTCCAGAGCTTCGACATAGCTCGGCCACAACATGTACTCCCATAACAGTCTCTATCCGGCGATAAATATACCCATACCAAATGGGCACGCGTCACAAATGCAAGAAAAACAGAAAAGCAACCCTATTTTCCTGGATGTCACCCCAGCACGAACACCGTACATGAAACCGACGTCTCCAAACGCCATAGAACCTTTGAGAAACAATCTCGTCAACCCAAGAGCCAATAGAGATATTGTATACGAAAATATCAAACCGGTATTCACAATTTTAAGAATTATGGGAGTGCTTCCAATAACCAGAGTTGCACCAGGAAAGAACGAATTCCAGATAGCATCTCCCTCTATGCTATATTCTATCTTTGTTTACTTCTCGATGGTGGGTTACGTTCTATATCTATCTCTCAATAAAGTACAGATTTTGCGGACGTCTGAAGGAAAGTTTGAAGAAGCAGTGATCGAATATCTTTTCACTGTTTATTTGTTTCCAATGATCGTGGTACCCGTCATTTGGTATGAAACTCGAAAAATAGCTGGGGTTCTCAACGAATGGCACAATTTTGAGGTAAATATATTTTTTCATTATTAATACCACTGGCATCAAATGTAATCAACTGATTTAATCGACTTTTCTAGCCAGTTTTAACACAATATTAGAATGCTATGAATTGTCCTTATTACACAATAATAATTTTGCTTATGTTATGAGATATCTTTTTTGCGTTTGTCTGTTTGATTTGTCAAATCATATACAAAACTCCTACCGCTTCTCCTCTTCCGGACCTTGGATAAACTATACATAGATAATTTGAGAAGACGCCTTCTTAGACTATTAAGATATATATAGTCTGTTACGGTTCGGTTACTTAATAAAGAGATAAAACAAAACCTTTTGGGCCATTATTACAAAAATAGTATATATTCTAAAAGTTACGTTTGTAAACTTACATTTTTTCAGACGGCATATAGGCATTTATCCAACCGGATCCTTCCCATCACACTGTATAAAAAGGCTTTGCTAATAGCAATTATAATCCCGGTTTTATCAACGACGTCAGTAATCATCACTCACGTAACCATGGTACACTTCAAGCCGATGCAGCTGATACCGTACGTGTTCCTGGAGATACTGACCTATATTCTTGGCGGTTATTGGTTTTTACTCTGTGAAACACTAAGTGTGTGCGCCAACGTTTTAGCTGAGGACTTTCACCAGGTAAAGTTCATACAACATTTAAAGATTCTGGTTATAATTAAGAATTTTTGTATTTAATGACCGGCCCTATGCCGCCGCACGTGCCCCACTCCCCGGCGAAGATGATTTCCGAGCACATCGAATTAGTTTAATGAAATCGAGTGTCGCGTTTGCGATAAGTTTGCGAGAAGACGAAAATCTTCCTCGAAGTCAGGTGGTTGACTCCGGGGCCTCTATCCCGACATTTAAGTGTTGGGCTTTGTATATATTCTGAGAGTTCTGAAACCTTTGTAAGCACGATGCAGGTTTTGCGACATATGTAGTTTACGTAACATATTGTTTATTGTGTAGTGTGTGTGTGTTATAAGTGACTATGTGTAGCGTGAGATGAGTTTACGCTTATATTATAAATGCTAAAGTAGCCGTCTGTCGTTACGCTTTTATCGGCTTATCGGAGGACATAAGCTACTTATAGTCACGGAATACGAGAAGTATCGGGACACATTACTGAATGGAAAGACACATACATACAGACAATATCGCGAGTGGAAAATTATTAATTACAAATTAATTCGATATTTATGATTGCGAAAATAACATGGCTTTTTCCATAACCATACTCGCTACAGTTTTATTTATTAAAATTCAGGACGGCCAGTTTACTTGTTTCATCATCAAAGCTACCGTAAAAAAGAGTCCTCAACTGGATATAGGCCTGCCCTATGGGGAAATTGCCCATATGCCGCCCTGGGCAGTCGGGAAAGTGTCTGCCCATTCCCACCCGCATTTGAACTACAATTAAGCTATACTAACTGTCGGTTCTGGTACCTCAGTCGCCTCTTGAGACACGCGGTACAGGCGGAGGTAACAATCTAATCCGCCGATACACCACTGCGTCACCGTGGGGACGGTACCCTACGGTGACCTATGTACTTCAATAAAATTGTTTTAATTTTAGGCTCTACGCAATATTGGACCAGCTAAAAAGGTATCGGACTATCGCGCTCTGTGGCTCCGTTTGAGCAAAATTGCACGCGACACTGGAATTGCGAACTGTTACACATTCACCTTCGTCAGCCTCTATTTGTTTCTGATCATCACACTCTCGATCTACGGACTCCTCAGCCAGATTTCTGAAGGTTTCGGAATTAAAGACATCGGCCTAGCCCTCACAGCGTGCTGCAGTATTCTTCTCCTGTTCTTCATTTGCGATGAAGCCCATTACGCTTCGCATAATGTAAGCCTATATAAATTTTACTCTAACGTGGTCATTTTTTAAGTAATTTGCACCTGGTTTATCGGGATTGATTCATATATAAATCTAAGAAAGCTTTTTAATTTGTTGGTTGTGGAATTATCTTTTATCTATTTATAACAAAATTACAAAATCCTAAACACTCATATTTCCCAAACTTACTAGACGTAACATGTTGACATGTTGTTTGCAAATAGGTTAGAACAAACTTCCAAAAGAAACTGCTGATGGTGGAATTATCTTGGATGAACACAGATGCTCAAACAGAAGTCAACATGTTTCTAAGAGCAACGGAAATGAACCCTTCACAAATCAGCCTCGGCGGATTTTTCGATGTAAACCGGACTCTGTTCAAATCGGTGAGTTATCTGTTACCATAATATGGTTTTATATCAGTGTGACTTAAGTATCTAAACCCGAAAATACCTACCCATTACATATCTCCCTTATGTTATAATCGCAGATGGTGTATTACTTCTTTTGTTCCGTACCTCAAAAGAAAAAAATCGAAATCCTTTTACGATCCACTTTATTTTCCGTCTGTCTGTCTGTCTATCAAACCCCTTTGTCTCGAATACGTGTAGTGGTATTGAGTTGAATCTAGCGCATCTTTAAGCTCTACCTAAGAGTAAAACTACGAATTTTTGCAAAGTCTATCATCTTCTAAATAAGATACATCATATGCCTTCTCTACACTACTCGCGAAGTTGAATGATGTTAGCCGAATACGATAGTGTAGAGAGACACTTCGGCTTACCTCGTCAAACTTTACCTCGCCTCGGGCGACTTCCATTTGTTGTCGGTTTTTGCGCCCGAGTGCGTTCACGAAGTACCTCTCTACACTACTCGGCCGACTTCACTGCAATACTCATTTTTTTGCGCGGGACATAATTATGAGCAATATTCAGTGGTCACAGGAGCAAATTATGTTGTTCCTGGAAATTCTGCAAGCGGAGACCATTATTTGGGACCCCAATGATAAATGTCATGTGTTCAAGTGCTACTTGAGCGTTCATTACAAACGTGCACAAACTGTCGGCGCCTTATAGCGAATGAGCTCATCGCAAAGTTGAAAGAGTGTGTAGTGTCGCACTTTGGACTGTTGCCAAAGTATCTCGAGTACTTCGCCGAGGAACTTCGTGGGTAGTGTAGAGGAGGGGTTATACACAAATATTTAACAAGATATGCAGCATGGGAAGCCAGTATGCCGTTTATATCTAATACTATTATTTTTGCTCCAAAGCTAATGGCGACAATGGTCACATACCTAGTGGTGCTTCTGCAGTTCCAAATCAGCATTCCTGACGAGAGTCAGAACCAGATGGTGGAAGAGGAAAGCGTCAGCAATTCCAGTATCTTTACTGAAGCCATATCTTCTACTACCACCACCACCGCTATAACCACAATATTGACAACACTAGCAAAAAAGAAAAGAAAACATTAATAATTATAACCTAACGTAGTACATTTCATCAAATTATTAATTATTCTTATAAATTATCAAGTTATAATGATTAATCAATCACGATAAATTAATATAGGTAGGTAAATATATTTGTGAAACATTATTTAAGAAATGAAGCTTTAGTAAATTTCCTATTTGAAGAATAATTAGTACCTATAACTTCGTCGAGAAATGTATACTTTCCACATTAAAAGCTTTATACACACTTTAAACGATAATTACCTGGACGTTTTTTAAATAAAGTATTTTACAAATAGTCCGAGTGTGTATTTTAGTATTTATATCTGGGATAAATAATAAAAATGTAATATGACATTGAAGTCTTATTCTGAATATATTGACTTGGACTAGTAGTTCGTGGATATCTCAAAATCATCTGGAACGACGATATCCGATAGCGGCAATCGATTTAAATAAGTACTAACAATAAGCCATGTTTAGCCAATAAGACATTATCGTACAGAGGATACGATAGCCGAAGGAGTGGGAGAAATCATCACCTTTTACTAAAAATGTAAAAAACCACTTAATGAATAGAATGCACAAAACATGAAATATTTTACTTATGCAACAGCCAAGCGCGCGATTAGAAATATGAACTTATAGACGACTATTTTTTTAATAAAATACTTTAACTTTAACGTGTTAAAAGTAATAAATTATCAATTAAAGAAAATCTTATATTTTGTTTTATTTTTTATATATTTTTAAGCTTTTTTCCTTGCGTGTGGATGGTGGATTAGATCTTAACGTTGATTAAGCATATTAAAAATATTGTCGGAAAGTTATTCATTATCTAATGAATAACTTTCCGACATCAATCAATTTTATAATCATATAAATTTTTTATTTTTATATCATATTTATATCATCAAAATTAATATAAATTTTAATCAATTAACATACTGTTAATTATTGGTTTTACTGTTAATTGCTTAAAATTTATATTAATTTTATATAATAAACTACAGGAACCACTTTTAGGTCATTTACTACATTTACCTTTGTAACTATTTTAACAATATTAAGAATAAATTAAATGTTTTATATTGCCTACCCGAAATCACTTTCTGAACGTTTCCACGATCAGTCATTGTCATTTTGACATTTTTTAATCTGTGGCAATCACACACCTACAGAATATTCCGGATTTTTATTCGGGAAACCAATGAAATTGTTTATTTTGCAGCGGTCTTTGTAATAACTAAAGTTTTATCTAATCAGTAAACTACTGATTCCTTCTTTAACATGGTGGATTACAGCAAATGGAAAGATATTGAGGTATGTGAATCGCAAGCACAATATCGTTACTACAGTACGACGATAATCACGTACCGTTGATTCACGTTAAACATTCAATTGACATGTAATTTAATTACTTTATACTTATGCTTATTCCAGATATCCGATGACGAAGATGAAACTCATCCTAACATAGATACTCCGTCGTTATTCCGATGGAGGCATCAAGCGCGCGTCGACCGAATGGAGGAACGTCGCCGGGAGAAAGAGGAACATGAACAGAGAAAGTCCGAAAATTTAAGAAGATTGGCGGAGACTAGGAATAAGATTGCGGGAGCCAATGCAACCAGCCCTAACCTGGATTCATTGAAGAAGGAGCTTGAGGAACTGGAAAAGGAAGAAAAAGCATTACGGAGCAAAGAAACTGATTTGAATAAGAAAGAGAGATTGACTCCATGGAATGTAGACACTATCAGTGAGCCTGGCTTCACTAAGACCATCATTAACACTAAGCCTGCTAGGCAGAAAACTGAGAATATGACAGAAGAAGAAAAAGAGGAGAAAATGAAAAAGTTCATAAGGGAAAATGAGAAAAAGCTGAAACAGTTTGGCATGCTCAGGAGGTATGATGATTCAAAAAAATTTTTGCAAGATAATAGTCAACTTGCTTGTGAGGAGACAGCAAATTACCTTGTTATATGGTGCATCAATTTGGAAATAGAAGGGGTAAGATATGTAAACCATTTGATCATTCACAGAATGTGCTTATTAGGCAAGAATACACAAAAAATTATTGAAGAAAGAGTTAAAAAAGGAACAAATGATAATAAGTTATTGAATATTAATGAAAAGAGCACTGCTCAGTGATTTTTCTTCTGATGCCTACTTTTTTGATTATTTGTTTTTATCACACAAAGATCAGTGGCTTTTAAAAGTTTCATAAATATTCAATATGTTACAATAATATATTTTATTTATTATTTAACCATTATTATTTTATTTAACCATTTAGGTATTTATTTAACCATTAAAAAACAAGTTTTTTTTTATATTAGTTCTAGATTATTTTATCTAATATGTACAGATTCATTTGCTTTAATATTTCTCTTTAACAAACTTTTAAAGTGATCACCAAAACAAGGAGGCTGAATTTGTGTCTTTATAATTTGTGTTGCGTCTCAAATCTTGCAGTCACTGGTACTCACTGGTAAGTTCCCAGTGTCCTATGAGGTTTGCTTTGTATAAAATGAGGTTGACCTTATTCATAGGTTTTCTGCATCTGTCACCCATTTCCACCACCAAACCAGTGCAATGAATAATGTAAAATCCTAAAATCACAATTTAGTGACACTCAAGTTATACAACTCTACTCACATATTACTTATGATACCTGTTAAAGTAACATGAAAAAATTTATAAGTTACAGCCACCAAATTAAAAAAGTATTGAGAGACTTGAGACAGTAACCTCTTAATTTATTTCAGAAACATGACCTGATGGCTCATGTAGCACATCAGACGATCTGCATGCAGTATATTCTAGAGTTGTCCAAGCAGTTGGATGTTGATCCCCGGGCTTGTATATCATCATTCTTCTCCAGGTAAATGAAATTAAACCTTTCTTCCTGTTTTATTCATGTGTGCTTGCTCCCAGGCAAAATAATTAAGTGATCCTATCTTGTCCCCCAGGGGTTGTGGGTTTGGTCTCCATCTAGGACAGTTTTTTTTTTATTATACTTATTTATTACAAACTGACTCCTTCATGGGATATTCAGCAGTATATTAGTTGGTGCTGACTTGCTCAGTATTGTGACCTGTGCCACATTCTCATTGTACATACAGTAATTATACTATTGTGATTGAATTAAGCCTTGAAATCTATGCATTAATGGAGAAATCTTTGTTCGGTGACTTTCTGTATTTGTGATATCTCTGCCGTCTGATGTTCCTAACATCTCTAATGTATGATGAAAAATGTATATATAAAGTATTTTTTTAAGATAAAATACATATTTTTATTGCAATTTACTCTGCTAAGTAAAATCTCATTTTACTTCCAGAATTCAAGTTACTGAGAAAGCATACAAGGACTCATTTGATGATGAGTTGGCTCAATTTAAAGCACGTATAAGGAAACGTGCAGCAGAAAAATTACAAGAGGCTCTCATTGAGCAGGAAGAGGAGGAAAAGCGAGCAAGAATAGGACCTGGTGGACTTGATCCTGTTGAAGTCTATGAGGAACTGCCTGATGTATGTCTATTGAACTCTTAAATCATTCCATGAACTTCATTAAAACTACCTGTTCTATCCATCGATCAGACGATATAACGATTCTGTCTTTGCAGGAACTCAAGAAATGTTTCGACGCGCAGGATGTCCCGTTGCTACAAGCCACAATCGCCAAGATGCCGGAACAAGAAGCCATCTACTTCATGAAGAGATGCGTGGACTCCGGTCTGTGGGTGCCGGGGAAAAACGACGAGGAACCCACTATGAGGGAAAACGCTGAGCCAGCCGCGGGCGCCACGGACGCCCCGCCGCAGATCAGCGCCGACGACGTCGACTGAGCCGCCTTCGCTGCCATGCATTTATACTCACTACTACGGTCACTGCTTAGATAAAAAAAAAGCCGAACTGGTTTTATTACAATTTAATTAACAACCTACATGTTCCCGAAGAAAGAAAGTCTATTTTGTAGTATTCCGTCTTGTCTATATCAGGTTCAATATAACAGTAGATTACATAATAGATCTAGCTGTGTATGTTCAGTGTTTAACGAGTTTGTTAAAATATTGTGTTAAATCGATTTAAAGTGTTGAATAAGCAAAACACAGCAATGAAAGTATCAAAATCCCGAGAGTTATCTCAAATTAACACATGTTTTATTTAGTAAACGATGATTTATTACTGAGCAGGAATATTTCCCTTATAAAATTTTCAATATATATGTCGCGATTGAAGGTTTGTTTTATTCATTGGCGTGTACTCGGAAGTATTTTCTCAGGGCTCATCTGAAAACCAATATATATTATAAGGCTTAGTTCCCCTATTTACCCTCGCAATAAACTCAACAACTATAGTACTGAATTTCATACAGTAGAAGGTCCCTATATAGTTTCAGCAATGTCCGAAAAAATAAGTCTGGTGGTTTGAAAACCCTATTATGTTGTGTATACTGGCTTGCTGATACAACATTATTACACATGTTGGAAAATTCATGCCGTTCAGGAAAAACATTGACAATACACATCTAAAAGTATAAGAACTCACATTCCCCAGACATACAACATATTCTCTGAGTGTTTCTTTTTGACGAGCCTTATGCTTAATGACCGACATTAATTTTATTATAACCGGGGAAAGAGTATAGGTCGCATATTTATTTAGCGGCCTATTTCTGTACATCTCCCCCCCCCCCCTACCTCACGCTGACAAATTTATATACATTTTTGTAGAATATTTGTTTATTAGAGAAAATATAAAAGAAAATGATCTGTTTGAATCGTATGGCACACAGATGGCAGTGTAAGGTTATTATTATTTGACGGATCAAGGGTCGTGGGCTCGATTCCCACCCAGGACAAATATTTATATGCTGATATTTGACTGTATACCCGGACGAAGTCGGGGCCGGCGGCTAGTAGTTAATATTTAAAAAAAACTATTTTACATGGGCACTATAAATGTAATTATATTAAACTAACCGCATGACGTCTGCTACAGGGCATACATAGCATAAATCATGGCCGAGATAAAATAAAATAAGAAGATATCTTTCATTATTTATGCACCACCGTTATGGACCTAGGTAACAAGAGCATGTCATTGTGAACACTAACTTACTTTTTAAGCATTAGGACCAGGACTTCTAGGGCTGTCGCGACGAGTAGACGGGTGCGGCCGTCCTTGTAGTGCGTTATGAAAATAAAACGGACAAGTGCGATGTAGACTCGCCCGCCGTGGACTACCTGGATATGTAGGAATATGCATCCGTACTTTGTTAACAGGTATGATTCCAATGCAAATGTACATAGCCGATACCATTGTAAATTTTTATAGTTTTCAAGTTTACGCGAATCATCAACTATGATTCCTTGTAGATTGCTTCCTTGTCAACCATTACACAAAACAGAATAATATATATATAAATAAACGCAATAAATGCATATGATATTAAATATATATATATAATAACGTACATCAGAAATAGGGTTATAAAGTTAGAGAAGTAGCATCAGTAAATAAAGTATGAAGACAGCGTTTCAGGATAAATTTGTTTGGGGATTGCTTAATATTCAACGGAAGCTCATTCCAGAGTCGTATAGCTGTCACTGTAAAAGAGTTTGTCAAAAAACTAGAGTAATGAGGAGTTAAGAGCGAGAGAGTATTAGAAGAACGGAGATTACGTTCGTGAGAGGAAGACAGGAATTGGAATCTCCTTTAAGTAAATTGGTGCGTACGGATCAAAAAGTATTGAAAATAGTATGGTTAGAACTCGAATTTTGCGATGTTCACGAATAGGAAGCTAGCCGAGAAGAGAACGGTAATGGGAAATATGATCGTATTTACACAAGCCGAAAAACGAAGACAGTTGTTTAATAGACGATCCAATTTATTAAGGAGTTCTTGAGAGATATTAGTGCAGCACACGTCACCATAGTCAATTATGGGTAAAACCAAGGATTGAATAAGAAGGGTTTTGGTTTTAGTAGGAAGAAAATGTTTTAATCGATAGAGAGCACGAAGCGAACCTTACTGCTGATTTCATTAACATGTGTATACCAGGTTAAGAAAGAGTCGATAAATAGGCCAAGATTCTTAACGCATGTGCTGTAGGGCACTACCACGTTAGTAAAAATAATTACAGGTACATTTTTAAACTGGATAATTGCCGTTTGCTGCTCAAGATAATGGCTTGAGTCTTGGACGGGTTCACAGAGACACCAAACTTTTGTGACCAGTTTGTGATGTTGGTCAAATCAGCATTAATCAAGCCTGGGTGTATAGTTGCAGGTAATCAGCGTATAGATGGTAAGAGCAGCCAATAGATTTGTTGACAAGGTTTATGAAAAGGGAAAATAATAACGGAGAGAGAATGCCACCTTGCGGCACACCAGCTTCAATTGTCACCCACTGTGACAAATCATCACCCAGCTTCCTTCGAGAACGTCAGCACCGCTTGCTGACGTTCTCGAATGGAGGATGCGAAACATTCCCGAACCGAATCAGAGACCCCGACGTAAGAGAGAATAGAGAGGAGAACTTCATGATTGATAGAGTTGAAGGCGTTAGAGAAATCAATCAGAATCAGGCATAGGCGGGCTTATCTTTTCCCAGTTCAGAGGCAGTGTTAGGCTTTAATCAATTAATTTGTCAATTACCTTGTTAATTGAATAAAAAAGTAATTGCAGTTACAATAATTACAATTAAATTAATCGCAATTGAACTATTAATTGCACTTTGCAATTTAATTAATTTGATTAACGTGTGGTAATTGCAACTCACAATTAAAATAATTGCAATTAACTTTTTAGTTGTTTTATAAAACAATTAAAACTAACAATTAACTTTCTGTATTAAAATAAAATTAGTAAAGATTTAGGAAAATTAAGCTATAAGTGAGAGGAGTATATTTTCAGAGTGTGTTTCATTTCATTCATTTCATTTTCAGGAGTATATATATATATACTCTGAAAATAACTAACCCAGCCTAACAATTTAAATAAGACTAAAAAATATGTTAGCGAAAATACAGTTAACAATTAAATAGTTGTTAATAATACTTTTCACAATTATAATTAATTGTTAGTTGTTGTGGTTACATTTACCAATTAATTAATTGTTAATCTTTAATTGATCTTGCAATTAAAACTTGCCTGCCATGAATATGGTAATACCTACCTTCATCTTGTATCATGTGTGGTAAAACTGAGGTACTGAAACTGATAAAGACCAATATATTCATGCCAACAACGCAGCATTAATGCAATGGAGCGGAGATGATTTGCTACGCTTTTCGAATGCCACCACACTTGCCCAGTGCGGAAATCATTGACAAACTTTTAGTCAATATAAAACGCAGGGGGCCAAATAAGTACCGCAATCCCCGACCGACGATCAAGTACAAGTAGGTACAACAAAATAACACAACCGCTTAAATTTTTTAAACTTGTACTTTTTATATAACAAAACTACATTAGGTGTGAGAGAGAGGGCGCGGCACTGTCGCTACGTGAGCACGTGCGGCGGCAGCTGCGGTCGGCCCTCCAGCTTGCTGTAGTCCAGGTGGAATTCCTTCGCTACCTGCCACAAACAATCACCATATAGTCAGTGACTACTGAAGGCTAATACTAAACAAGTATGGGAAAAAGTACACGTGTATACCTCAGATAACTAAAAGTATAACAAGCGTACGTCCATTCTCTTAAGATTACAATACCTACTGCGCAGGATCGTAAAAAAAAAATAACCGTGAGGAACCGGCAAAGTAGAATAATACCTCCCACTGTACCAGGTGTCGTAAGAGGCGACTAAGGTACCAGAACCGACAGATGGCGGTATATCCATGCAAAAAAGTCTGCTCAAATGTACATGGCGAGGATGGGCAGCAGCTTCCTCGTCGCTAAACTGCACAAAAACCTCCTTTTTTGGAGATGCATATGTCCAGCAATTACATTAGGGATGGCTGATCTTTTGCTTCGAATCGGTCTTTTGAATCGTAATAAATCGATCCATGATCTGTATTACGTATTACGTTGAATGTCTCATTCAATCTTAGAAGATCATGTAACAATTTTATAAAAATAATAAAAAGGCTAATAATAATGACACTGTCATTGCCTGTAGTTTTATTTATTTTTGTTAAACATATTACAAACCTATAAATTCCAACCAAAAATACTGAGTAAATTTTACCTTTCCAAAATAATAATTTCGTTAAACGAACTTAATTTAATCTATTTACGATTATCGTTGCCAGCTAGTGAAAACAGCTGGTGCAAAGGGACAGACCGTCAAATGTTGCAACAATAGTTAAATACTTTAAAGCCAGATAGTTGATCTGGTCCAATAGTTATAGGGTCTGATGTCGTCTGAGCAAGCAATGTTTCTTTAAGGTGTTATTTCAAAATGTCTTCCACCTTCCTTTAACCATATTCCGGTCATACGATTCTATTTGGGCGAAGATTGCATGCAGTGGTATCGGTTAAAAAAATCGACAGATCGTATTGCCGTGAATCAATTTTCAGAAAGAATTGATTCAGCTCGGTCATCTCTAGACTACATTGCAAAGTATAGATAAAGTATAATAATATATTTATTTATTTTATATTTTTTTATACAATAAGTAAATATAGTACACCCTGTCTACAGAGCGGGCTTGCAGCGGTCGGGCCTCACCTTGCGCCAGTTGTGGGCGTCGAAGAAGTAGTAGGTGCCGCGCTCGTACGTGGAGGTCTTCTCCACCATAGGCATGCCAGGCGCCTGCGAGATCCACACCTTCTCCTCCATGTGATACCGCCACTCGCGGTTGTACCTACGGGACAATCAACGATATACTAATTATTTTAAGGGTAAAAAATTTTATAATATACTTGTTTTACGGCTTTTGGCTATATTTAACTTTTTAAATTTTTTTCGTTGTTTTGGTTACCTTGCAGCAAGCATTCTCAAGAGAGACAATAGATGTTGTGACAAGATATGAAGTTAAAATTTTGTAAAACCTTTACAATTTCTTATATATTTAAATTTTTTAAATTTAGATAAAAATCTTTCTTTTATTTCTCCTGGACTAACTTTTTCGTACTAAAATGACAATTAACGAATGCCCCATTTTTTATTTATCATGACGATCATATTATTGTATACTAAAAAAAGTAGGCTAAATGCGAGCAAATCTCTTCGTATTCAGTAGTTTCCTTCTGAACAAATTTCATAATTCTAGGTTTATGGGAAGTACAATATAAGGTTATATTCGACTAACAAAGTGTTAGAAAATAAGGATTGTGTTAATTTAGGAGCTTAATTTATTACAGCTTCACAGGACAGAATAAATATTGACATACACGGGACAGAATAAATGTCACGACCTCGCTTTCCTGAAAAAAAAGGCCTTGAAAGACAAACAGACAACAAATTGATCCAATAATTGCGACCATTATTGGACGTATTATTTGTACGTAATATCAAAGCCTATTTCGCCCAAATGAAGACGATATTGCGTTGCTCTTATCAAAACAGTTGAAATCAAACAAAATAGTTTTAATCATGTATGTATATTACATCCAAAGTAATAAGTCCGGATATTATGTATACTATCCAAACATTATTTATAATGTCTACTCAATTTAGACAAAGTAATAAATGAAACAGAATTAATCACAATGCCAAAACAGTATTTCACAAAATAATATGTGTAGGGTGAATAGAAACGAACTGGTATTAGGTTACAATTGCGAGCACAACGAAACCAACCAGAACGAAAAATTATAATTTAAAATTTAAAATACATATTTCGTAAGTAAAATATTTGTGAAACCTGTATTATATGAAATAATTATTTCTCAAGCCGTGAGGTACCGGCAGAGCAGAATAGTATCTCCCACTGCACCAGGTAAGAGGTGACTAAGCTACCAGAAACGACAAATGGCGCTATATCTATCCTTAACAGTGCAGCTTAAATGCACAGGGTGGCACAGCACACATGCACAGCAGTATCCCCGTCGCGAAAGCTGTGCTCTGCGATTGCTAACACGCTTGCCGCACGCACGCTTTTCTTGGAGAAGCCTATGAGTGGACTTTCAATGGATGGTATGATGATGATGATGATAAATGTATTTGCAAAATGAAAGTTTTTCAAATGATTATTCTTTTAAATGCTGTCTTTCACAAGGTCTAAACACATTTTTAACCATAATGACCAGTCATATAATAGCTATTTAACCACAATGAGTGTTACATATAACTAATTGTGAATTGCGGTAATTATGGGCAAATGCCCCTTTTTGGGGAGGCTTTTACCCAGCAGTGAACTTAGAATGGCTGGTATAATGGAGTAATCACGAGTTTTTGGATAAGTATAATGTACAAAACAATTAATTAAATGCAAATTTAAATAATACTTACAGCTCAGCGGCAGCTGCAATTTGTAAAACATCACCAACGAAACAGTAGAACAAATAAAATAATAGGTCTTCCTTATATCGACTCAGTCGTAGGGGCGCCAACTTTTCTCTAATAGAACCGTTTATCAAGTATTCAGGAGGCACATGATAGTCCATATCTTGTGGCCTGGAAGAAAAAGTAACTACATCACTACATATTATAAAACAGTCGCTTTACGCTGTCTGTCTGTCGTAATGTATGCTTAGATCTTTAAAACCATGTTTTTTATAATAAATAGTGATTTAAAGGAGAGGTTTAAATAATAATGCATAATAAAGTAGAGAAACACTGATCATAATTTTAAAAGATTCTAATGGAATGCCATAAATAAACATCATTAGTTTGCGATTACATTGCAAACGCTGGCTGAACCCGAAGAGACAGACCAAAATAATTTACTACAGTATTGTACACCTTAAAAGGGTCTACAAAAAATTCTGCGATGGCATATGTCCATCTCTTAGGAGTAACCAAAAATAACAATTTTTTATTCTCATTGCACCAGTGCGCGAAGCCGGGCAGATATAAAATAATAATATATAATACTAGCAGCGCAATGCGGCTTCATTGCCTAAGGGATAAAATAAAGTTTGTAACCACAGATAATGCAACTTTCCATTAGTGATTTTACTAATATAGGTTCAGTATTTTTTAGTTGTTACGTCGGCCGTGTGGTATCGGCAGAGCAGAATAGTATCTCCCCCTGTTCCAAGTGTCGTAAGAGGGGACAGCGGTACCAGAACCGACAGATGGCGGTATATCCATCCAAAGCGGTGTAGCTCAAATACAACAGGGCGGGTATGAGCAGCAGCATTCCCGTTGCGAAGCTTCTCTCTGCGATTGCAACCACGCTTGCCCAACGCGGCAATTATGGGCAAATCCACCCTTTCTTGGGGAGGCTGATGATGATGATTTTTTGGGTTAACTCTATAAATGCATTGTTATATTTGTGATAGGAATCCCTATTTTTTTAAATATAATATAGCTTTTGTCACTCGGTGAAGTTGTAGCTATCTAAGGTTAAGAGTTTTAATATAGGTTGAGTAGTTATTGAGTTAAATCACGACAACAAAATATAAATTCTTACTCACAAAACAACATTAAAACACCTCCACCATAGAACATACTAGTTTTGCTGGCAAAATTTGTTTCAGAAAAGTGATTATTCATCAAAAATAACAAGACAATTTATTTTCTATAAAAAAGGAATCTGCATTTATTGTTATGCCTATTTATTTAATGATTGTACTAAGATTGAAAATGTTTGAGTATCGGTCCAATATATCGCCGATCATAGATCTATAGTCCAGAAATATCAAAAACTTATTATCTGGTATTAATAGCAAACCACTATACGGCCTGCGTGATGGTAAGCGTCACTAGTTAATAGATATTCATTTTACTGCAAGGACACAGGGTTCAATATCCTTCAAGTATTCTGCCTATCCCATCCTTTAAACCGGAATACAAGTACTGCCAGTAACACAATAAAGCCAGATGGCGCAACTAAAACTTTAAAATGTCATCTCAATTCTAGGCCATTTAACGCTATATAAATTTCTAAATCTTTCATACAATAATTTCATCTATAAGAACAGGCTAGACCTAGTTTAGGTACTTGAGTATCAAAGTGTATTTTACTTTAAGTTTCCTTTTTGTTGTTGAATAAAGTTATTATTATTATCTACGAATGTTAAAGATATGGTCCTGGAGGTCAGAACGCCTGATTTTGCTGAAGATTTTTCTCTTTCACTAAAATGGCCCTTATCGACAGCAACGACCATACAAGCGTCGCCAAGTGTACCTGGGAGAAGTGGGACTCACCTACAGGGCGTGTCGGCCCAGGGCCCGGCGAAGGTAAGATAGAGGTTGTCGGGCGAGTTGAGGTTGAGTCCGAGGGCAGTGAGGTCCTGTCCAAGCGCTAGCGATACGAGGCTGGGGTCGGACTCCGCCGCGCGGATGAACGTCAGGAGGCCCACGATGCCGAACTGGTTCGGTATCATTGTCTCAGGTATATTCGTTACGGTGCCTAAAACACGACGCTCGATGAAGCCTCTAGTCTACTGAACCGATTATAAAAAAAAATCGTAGTCGGATTCTTGTTATCTATCACTCCTCCTTGAGGGAGTTTCTGATACGAGCCGCTAACGTCTTATCTATCCGACGATTTGCCAAAGATATATTTATAGATCCTACAGGTTGCTTTTTACGTATGACCTTTTAAGGTTAATTTTTTTAACAAAATGAGTATTATATTCTATAGCATAATGTAGGCTAGATTAGACGTTAAATAAAGACCAGCCAAATTTTAGGACATTGATCAGAACCGAGTCTGCACAAAGTAAATAATAAATTGCATTTACAGAAATGAAAAATAAAGATAATACGCCGCAATATATTTTGATCTCTCTCTCTCGTATTTTTGCAGGAGCGAATTTTAATTACATAATACTTAGAGTTTATTTGTTCATTATTACCTCAGATACATGTTACGATATACTAACTTTTAATAGCCCACCCAAACTTACTTTAAGCTAAAACAAAAAGGTACAAATTACACAAAACCACATTTATATATATTATGTACATAGACTCGATTCTAAATATACTCCTCAATATAAGATGTTAGTTTTATACACAACTGTATATTAAATACAGTGAAAATTAAACATAATGTAAAACAATATGTGTAAATAATAAGTTTACAAAAATCTGGCGCAACAAGAATCCAACTATTAATTTTGTTAAATAATGATGGCGGATATATTAAAGCTGCTTCTATGTATTTTGTTTACTATTGTTTATTGAAATTGACTAATAACTTCACTGGAAACTTCTTTGATTTAGCAAAATTATCTACAAATTGTTCAATTTACTAAAGGCATGACTAGTAAACAGTTTGAGACTGGTACAACTACAAGGAATCCCATTCAACTCCTACTTAATTTTAATCTAAATATTCTCATAAAGATTATTATAACAAGCGAATTAGTTACACCTTTGTTAGTAAACCACACACAAATGTGAAGTGTAATGGTTGACAGACAAACATTTAAATAAATAGGTGGGAAATAAATAAGCAGAAAAACAAATCTACTCTAATAAATACTATTAAATTTGTTATGATTTTAACAAAACTAGAGTCACAATTTCCGTTTGTCAATGGAATTGATAATTAATTTCAACCAATCTCGATTAGGTTCCAAGTTAGAAACACATTATACCAGCACAGGGAAGAATAATAGAAATAAATGTTTATTAGTAACGCCTTCAGTGCCAATATTTTGTATACAACTTACGAATTTCCAGCTAGATCAGTTCTCAGGGAAATACATAAGCCACTTTAACATACGCGCACCCTGTGCAGTAAATACACACCATATATGTCCGTATTTGCCTCTTGACTGTCAACTTGGGAAGAAAAAAATGATGTGAGAATTTAGTTAGTTTCTATGAAAACTACTGGCATGCATTAAATGATTAAAATTTATATACCACATAAAGTAAATAACGCAATATATAATAAAAAGTAATTAAAATACTGAGCCCTGATTTTATTTAAAAAAATAATTTATTAATTATAAATCCTTTCAAAATTTTCATGCATATAATAAAATATTATAAGTAAAATTTGAAATGATGCGTTAATTTACATTACATGTTGTATACAAAGAATTAATCGTTAGAATTAGCTTATGATAATGTTTGGGAGCTTTAAATAATGAACACTTCTAGCCCCTAAGATAAACATAGTTAATTAAAAATTATTACTTGTTTTCAATAAACATGCGGTAATAATAAGTTTGGTAATCAAACCAGTAAGAAATTATTACATTATTAAAATAATTCTAATAAATACAAAAATATAACGATATTTTTAAGTATTATTTTTATCTTAGGGAATTAAAATGTTGATAAATTATATGGGGGTTAGCAAATCACCCTTATAGCATGTTACCAAAGTAGTACCACAGTTATAGGATTAGTACCATAAGATGAACAGAAAAACAAAATGATCTTTAATTGACTGTCCACACTTCACAACTAGGAATCGAACCTAGGTCTTCCGGATTGTGTCAGGCCAGCGCTGCCAGATAAGATTTCTTTTTATGTCGGACACGAGAAAATTTTAAAGCTTTCTAGTATTTTTTTTAACGTAATGAAAAAGTTCTGCTTTCATTTTTATTTTTAGAGTCTTCGTAATGTGCTGATGAAATAATAACACACAATACCAGTAATGAATGTGATAACGTGCATGACATTAACTGTAAGCAATGAAAAAATAAGTTACTATGACATTTGATTATTGTAAAAATAGTATTTAGTATAATATACATTTATGTTTTCGTTTACACTTTCCATGGAATTCGTCAAATCACGTACATTGACTAGACTCTTATATAAGTCGCTTAAAGCACTTGTGCTACTGACATCAGACAACAGAGGATTCACAAATATAATACTTACGTAGATATTCAACTCTCAGACACAGAGCAAACATAAACATTCCGCATATAAATGTTGGGCCTGGTTTTAATGTATTACTACTGTCCGAGCCATCGGGCCCGTCAAATAGACATTTAAAGAACATCAGTTGCGTTTATTACTTTGAATAGGTATTAATTTGTGGATAAAATTATTTTTATGACGTCTATAGATATAATTAAATTAACGATCAGTTTGGGCCTAAATGCATCCCGGGACATTCAAAATTTAGGACATCTGGCAACGCTGTCCCTCAGACTTTTGTATAGCTTATTTCAGCACAAAGTCCTCATATTAAATAAAGCACCTTGTTAGTAATAAAACCCGTGACTTGGATGTCATTCATAAACAAGAACACATAAACCCCGTTCGCTATTTACATTCACAGTGTTATGCTCTTTTATGTCAAGTTTAATATATTTAACTATTGTAAAGCATTATGCAACATAACACTGAACAGAGATGTTCATAGATCTGTTGGCTTCACACATACGCATAGCGAATGACGTTTGTGTTTCATCATTCTATTAAATTAGTTTACATTCTTTGAAAGTTCGATTGTCAACTAATAAATAATCGAACCCTCTATTTCAAAAAACATTTTTCCAAATACATTTTAAAGCAAGTCAAGTCAGACTAAATATTATAGGAAGTTAATTTAAAATTATTCTTGATTGTAATTCAAATTCTGGTAAAATTACACACACGTGCATTAAAAATACTATATCTCTAATTCGTTATTGTTGGCATCTATACCAATATTATAAACTGTATGTGTGTCTGTAAAGACGGACTAACGCGTCTTTCACGAAAAAAGGTTCCGAAGACTAGTCGGGATTCTTAGAAATGGAAGGGATGGTATATATATCTCTCTATCATCCACTTCCTTAAAATGGGGGGTGTAAATTTGATTGGAGTATTCCGCACCTTTCCTGTAAGCTAAAAAAAAGGGGAGCGGTCTATTTGTGACTAAAATCTAAATATTATTTTTGGATATCTACCCCCAACCCCTTAAAAGAAGTGGTAAAATTTATATTGGACTTTTCAAGTTTTCAAGATCCCCAAATGGAAACACATAATATCGTCTACAGTAGTGCATTAAAATAATATTCTTTTCTGACTTGTCTTCTGTGCTTTAAATAAGGAAAGGTGAACCGTGTTACTCCAAAAGTAACGCGAGCGAAGCCGCGAGCAAATGCTAGTAGTATTATATACGCTTTTATATTGAACAGGACTTGAGTCAACTTAGCGGGTTTGCATGTAATGGATGGAGGTCGATACGAGGTACGCCTCGTATCGACCTCCATTCAATATATGGTTGGCAATGACAATGCAAAATTGTCTGGAATGGAAACTAATTTAACAGAACGCATTGCAACGTTTCTTTCCCATATGGCATATCCAGCAACTCACCATCAGGCGATGTCTGTATCCCTTTCCTAGGCTTGTCAGGCGTGTGGTTTGCGACGGCGTAGACGGCGTCGACGTGCGGCGGCGGCGGAGGGCCGGGCGCCGGCGCGGGCGCCGCTCCCGTGCTGGTGCCCGGGAGCGCGGGGAAGTCTTCCGACGACATCGTGAACTCCGACTGTTCGGACGTTGGCTGCTTCACCATACCGACTGAAAGCGCACTTTGAATTATTGAATTAGAGTGAAACTTTCTAAAACATGTCGCAGGGGCTGTTGAATTATTTTAATCTTATATCAAAGTGATTTGTTGCCAAATAAGTAAGATTAAAAATGTTGGAACAATCATCAAATATAAAAGCGCTTGCATTAATATTTCTACAATAATATATTGTTGGCTTATAGACAAGTGTTAGCAAATTTATATTATTTAATTTTCTAAAAAAAAAAGTTTTTGTTCAGCTCGGTTTTCCTTCTCGTATACCGTTTTTCCCGCTGCCAAAAAAAGGCGAAATGTGGTTCATGGTTAATAAAATGTCGGAAGCCTTTGCGATAGACAAACATTTCAGAAAGGCTGAATGATATGATAGACATACGTCGTATGTCATTGATAGGAAGATATTATTCTCAATCTCATACATTGACCTGACTACGTTGTAAGTCGCTTCAAGCACTGGTGTTACGGATGCCAGATACAAATGAATCACAAATGTACTACTTAAATTCATAAATTTAATTTAATACCCAGGCGCAAAACAAATACAAATATCAACATATAAATATTTGCTCTGGTTGGGAATCAAATCCACAACCCTTAGCGCACAAGTTAGGATCAATACTATCAGCGCTATCGAGCCCCTCACATATATTTATATAAAAATTATCTGAAAGGTACTATCCGTGTTGTTGTTGGCAACAGAGGCACCGAAATTGAAGATAGGGTTTATTGATCCGAAAAAAACCGTAAGTCTAATATTACTGGGTGGAAATTAGAAACGGTATCCCGTCACAAAATTACGCTCCTACCTGGCCAAGTAGCGCATTCGGTAGAGCTGTGCGCCACCAGTCATGGATTCGACTCTCGCCCAAGACAAATATTTATGTGATTAATATTTATGTTTGTTCTGTGTTTGGTGTTATAAATATGTATTTAAACATCATATTTGTAATTCCTTTATTGTCTGATACAACACTGAACACATGTACTTTTAATTACTTATCTCGGAGTCAGGTCAGGCAAGAGGTATTGCGAAATACCCACAATAAGAATAATATCTTGAGGATATTCATATTTTCCAAAAGGTTACGGCTGTTTTACTGAAATGATAATAAAATGTCATCATCATATCAGCCATTGGAACTCCACTGCTACTCCACTACTTCCCAAGAAAGGAGAAATTATTATCATATTTGCCGCGCTGAGCAACGGTTTGGCAATCGTAGAGGGCAGCTTTCGCAAACGAAACGCTGCTACCCATGCCCGCATTTGAGCTACTCTGTTCCAGATGAATATACCGCCATCTGTCGGTTCTCATAGTTTAGTCGCCTCTTACGACATCTGGTACAAGTGGAGGTACTATTCTATTATGCCGGAACCTCGTGATTAAATTAAAAAAATACTACCCTAAATTACCCCTAGTAGTTCAATATTGTCTAATACCGTAGTATAATGCGCTAAAGACCATTATGAGTTGACACGACTGTTAATAACGCGCAGCAAGCATAATACAGTGTTAAATGAAAAATCTACCTGATCCTTTGAATCACAAACGTTACTATAATTTAACTATCGCGCCTATTGATAAGGTTATTTACATAAAATATTATCATAAATATTATTTATGTTTGTTGTGGACTTTATTTTTAATTATTATATACTTTATATCGCGCGTCACGACCAAAAGTAAACATGTGTTCTCTGACCACCAAACACATGCAAAAATATTATATATCTGTCTGTGAAATCAAAACAAATCTTTACCTCGAAAATAATACATTCCGGATGTAAAATAAAAAGTATCCGTTTGTTGAGTATAATTTAATGGTTTATTATGTTTACAGTGTAAATGTTATTTTGCTTTTATATAATGCATAATGTAAAGTAAAGAATAGGAAAAAATTGTTCTTATATTACAATTTATCACCGCGGCAATTTCGATTTTTAGCCATTTTGGCGGGAAATGGTAACAAACATCTATACAATCACACACCTATACAAACGAATATTTATTTCACATACATATTACTATGATAAACAAGAGACGGATCCCATAAAAAAAATCTTTAATCGTGTGTCTGAAAGTACTGACTGAAAGTAAGGAAAATCGTCTGTAGGCACCTAGAAATAAAGACGATCATGAGATGACTCCTGGACTTGGTCAAATCTTTGGATTAAGTGTTCCTAGGAGATAATAGTATCTTAAATTCTTGGCAGACTATCATAGTGAAATCCTATCGCCCATTACTTAAGAAAATTACGTATGTGTACAAGTAGGGTAGTGTAATAGTATTTATAATAAAACAACTTTTCATCGGCTTTAAACGCTGTTTAGCAGTGCCAGCGAATACATTCGCGTGGAATAGTGGCGGCTTACCGGCGGTTTAGTTTACTTCCTCAATAAATGGAATGGATTTTTTTAATCGGGCCGGTTCCTGAGATTAGCGCGTTCAAACAAACTAACTCTACAGCTTTATATTATTAATATAGATTAATATTATCAATGTTCGATTACCTAACAATTACCCTCAACGAACCGAACATAAAAGTGATGCCTGAAAGTGTAGGAGGGAACAGCTATTGGATAAATGGGAGACCACGTTATTTCGTGTGAATGAACCACAGCAAAAGATTACTGACTCAATAAGAGCATTATGGGTCTATAAATATTTTTAAACAATAGGGTGTCTTACGGAGATCGTGATGACCCTAATGGAATTATCAAATCAGAATTATACCTACATTCCATTAACTATTTGGTTCATTTTTTATTATGAAACGGGATTATAACATATAAAGATAAAAGGAAAACCTAAAAAAAATAAAATGTATATCTTAAGGACAAGGAAAAGCTCTCCATTTTTAATTATTGCTGAAAATGGGGAGGTAGAAAGAAAATAACACTTAATGTTATTGGAAACCTACCTCCCAAATTTTTTTTAAATTATGATTACGTCAGTGATGCCTGTAAAAGCAAACAGAATAACAACCCAGAGCCCTACTCAGAAGTTCTGTTAAAGACTATTCTCGATTTTAGAACTGTTGATACATACATAAAACAACGAACAAGTTTCGCAATACTTAAACCCATCACTGGATGTTAGGCCTTATTCCAGAAGTCATATCCAGCGTGTACACTAACCGTAAGGTTTAGAGCCGGGTGGCGGCGGCGCCGCTGCGGGCGCCTGGTCACCGGCGCCCCGCGCCGTTAGGGAAGGGAATTCGCTCAGATCCAGCAGAGGCGGCGTCGACGTGTCGCCGCCTTCGCCAAACACAGAATGGTAGTTGTTCCCCGCGTTGAACCGAGACAGGTTGCTCATACTCGACTATGGAATGAGATTTAAGTCGATAAATAAAACTTACTGAAACTTTTCAGTGGTTTCTTAGATCCAGTCAGTCATTCAATTATGCATTAGTTGAATTGAATGTAGCTTTAGAACTTCACTCTTTCTTATATATCTTATTAAAAAAACTATCAAACAGTGCACACGTAATTTATACAAAACGTCCTACTACCACTTATTAAATAATTAGGCTAAATCACCAATAATTATATAATTATTTACATATATGTATATATAATCCAATGTAAAGGAGGGCATTCAACAAGGTCCAATACTATATAGATATTGATTAGTGGGTCTTTTAGGTACCCACATACAAAGCAGCACCTATATTGTTATGTGAGTAAATGGCAAATATTAAAAACAGATTCAGTTGTATAAGTGTTTTGTTTTAACTTGTAATAATTGATGTATAAGGGGATCATGATGAAAATTTTACAACAAATCCCTGAACCAAATTACAAATCAGTCTTATTGGATAGGAGAGAATGAACATGATTCTGCAGCTTGTGTGATTTGGTATAATATGAAATAAGAAAACTATTGATTTTGGAAAGAGACATGGATAAACATATTTAAAGTGAATCTTAGATCTTACAAAATGTAATGTAAGAACAATCAAACAAATAAACTAAAACTTTTAATATGCTTAGCAATCTACTTAAGATTAAAAAATACCATTTTACATCAAACAAACATATTTTTGCACTATCATTATCAGATAAACATGTTTTAACATTAATTGAGTTATTCGTTTTAATCTAGAGTTGTCATTATGATATAAATCATTCTTTTTCTCGTCTATTTTCATATGCTGCAGATTGTGTTGTTTCTTTCACATTTGTCATCAAAAAAATAAATAAGAGAACAATAAAGGTTTACTTTAACTTAAGAATTTAAATATAAAAGTTTACACTTGGTAACAGACTGATTTATGTAGAAGAGAAGATGTAGAAGTTGTATTTAGGCAGAATCATCAATAATTTATAAACAAAACTGACTTAGAATTACTCATCATTATATTATATTTTAACTTACACATAAAATACAGGACAAATAAAACATAATAGAACTTACCATAGAATTAGAATTAGGTTGCGATGTTAGGGTGGTTGGCATTGGTACTCTTCGGTCTGCAAATGCTCGCTGACCAAATAAAGTGGATCTAGAGGCCATTGTGGGCGGCGCCCCGCCGGGCATGGCTGTTGAGCCCCGGCCCGGTGATAGGGCGCCGCCAAAGGTCGGGGTAACATGTCCTGAAACACCAGAGACCAGCCCGCGCCCGCCTACACCTCCCACCCCGCCACTCGCTAGGCTTCTAGGCGCTTGCTGGAAATTCAAGTTTGCCATAACCTGCAATGTGAAGCATAAGTTTATAAAATTTAGTAAGTTTGATAATTACAAATCAAACTATTACGAAAACACAATGTTCCAATGAAATTATGATATAATAAATTCTTATTGTTAATATAAAGTCAGTGACCTGAAGTAACCATAACATTGAAAGTCATAAGATTATTAATCTGTTTTTTATCAATAAATGCTATCAATATAAATTATTTAGTATATTGTTGGCTTTAATTTTTTTAATAAAAATTACACATCCAAATATTTGGGATGATATCTTGGCTAAAAGCTAGAATAAAAATAGGGACAGGACTCTGTAGTCTGCAGGACTAAAACTGTGACTGACAAATAGAGTATCTAAAAATTATATTATCTAATTATGAAAAGTAAAAACAAAGTACTCATTAACCTACAATATCCAAAAAACAATAATTACAGGAATATAGGTATATAAGTAATAAATCTCAGGGGATCAACCTTCCATTAAATATTTACCTATCAACAAACACAACACTTTATATTGGTAAAATGAAATGTATTACAGTATTATTTACCCACTGTAATTACAATGTTATCAAAAAGTGTTATAACATATTTTCACAATTTGATAAAATTACTGTTTCTTAACACTGACTCCACTGAATTGTGAAGCAATTTAATTAATGTATAAACTTTTATGAGAATCAGTATTTAATTAAAGGACTTTCTTTTTCTTCCTATAAACAATGTCCTAAGAACACTACTAAAGAATAATAATTTAAATGATATAATTGTAAAACAATCTAAAGACACAGGTCTACTTCAAATATTATATTAAATGCAGCTGTGCAAATAAACATTTTCAAAACAACATATCCCTTTTCTCTATATTTTGTGGGTACAGAATACAGACAACAATAAATACAATCTTAGTTTATGTTGTACATATTGATAGAACCAAATTTTGAAGTAATTTATGAAATAAATAACAATTAATTCATCAACTTTACATTAAAATTTAGTACTACTATAACTTACAATAATTCTTACTATAATACTTCTATAAAAAATTCAAGTTTATACTAACATTTCATACATCCAAAACTATGCTTTCTGTAATATCTTCTAACTTCACAATTTGTAAAGAACTTGACAACTCCTTGGCAGGACATTGATAACTTTGAAAGACTTCCCAAAGACATTAACACTTCCTGAATCATAAACTTGATTAACTGAATGAATGAACTTGCATTAATAGACTAACATAACCTCTAATTTTTGGTTTTAGATTATCACATAGAGTTTCAATAACTATAAATAACTACTCTTATAATAAGTTTTACAGAAACATAGTATCTTTCGGAAATTAACTATACTGTTCATTCCAGGAGCAAGAAGTATCACTGTAAACAAAAGTCACAACTTCTGATATAAACAATCTAACCGAATTTATATTGACTGCATCGTTAGTCAGGGATATCTGATTTGTTTTGAACTTCTATGACTTCAAAGCTAGTACATAGATAACAGTCTGCAATCAAAAACTTCAATTATTGTCATTTACCTACTACTATCAGTTCTAGAACCTGAAGTTCATGAATGTATAGACATTTATATATGTACTTATTATAGTTGTACAGGATAACAGTAATCACAATAACAAAATCTATGAGTAAGTACGCTATCGAAATTATCATTTTACGATGGTTATTCGTCCCCTGTCAAACAATGGCGACCCTGATGTTTAAAATTTCACTTGCTTCTTCAAAAATCATGAATATTTACCTAATGTGTCGACGTCAGTCCTTGTTCCACTATTTCAAGACACGTATGGATGGCTCATAATCAAGTATTCCCAGCAGAAACAAATAAAGCCACTCTCATGAAATAAACAAAAGTTTGTTGACTGTTCAATTTAGAAGACGATCTAGATGTGTTCAAATTTTTGTACACCAACTAAAAACATTCAAATGACCGTCTCTGTCATTAAACACTGCTATAAAACGCTGAAAAGTTTATACATCTTTACGTCACTAATAAATATTTTAACAATTTCACTCAGTTTTGTCGAACGCCACATTACCCTAAACAACTGGCGGCCATATTGTTAAAAACGGAACTTGCAACACAAGTCATTCACAACACTAATTATAATGACGTTCCTTAAATTACTTTTTGAGTCTTTAAATTTTAAATAAATACCAGAATAAACTGTCATTGTATTGAAAATAATTTTTTTAAAATCTCTTTAAGTTAATATTGAGAATATTAACTTCTAATAGGTAAATTAGTTGACTCTAGCACACTGCTCCATTTAAATTACCAACCTTAAATATCTTTAAAATTATGGTAGATTTTAATAGTCCTAAAAATATCAAATATGATATAATTAAATTTTCATAAGACTAATTATACTATTTGAATCAGGCAAATGCTAACATCATAATTTGTGTAGACTCTCAAACCATTACCTGCTAAACCAATGATTAAAAACCAACCTTCTGTTGTAGTTGCAGATGCTGCTGATATTGCTGCTGTTGCTGATGTTGCTGCTGTTGTTGATATTGCAGATGCTGCAGCGATTGCTGAGGATTAGGACGTCTGCGCATATTTCATCGCTTTTGTCAATTAGTTGCCTATGATCATTATCAAGACTGGTCGGATTGTGTTTTAGATATTTGTCAAAGAATTTATGAAACTACCTTCTAATTTTTAACGACATGTAAATTTCATTTTCTTTCTACGTATATGTATTTACATAATAATTTAGGTATCATGTATCATTGATTTATGTGTACATATATACTTTGTCATAATTCTTCCGCTCTTCTGTTCTTCATAGCAACGAATGATTTTTTTTAAATAATCCACACAACATATCATACTTTATCTTAACTCTGAGATAGGTGGTATAAAGTGCTTGTATTACGGACATTACAAATTAGAGGAATTACTTAATTAATTACTATTACCTAAATACTTTATATTTTAACACCCAGACATTTTATAACAAACACTAATGTATATATTTTTTCGTTAATCCTTATAATATCTGACTCTGATGTCAGTTTCAAAGTTACCGGAGGAACGTCATTAATGACTGGCATTTATGCCCATAATTGTTGCGTTGGGCAGGCGTAGTGGCAATCGCAGAGGGCAAATTTACAGAGCCCATCTCCGCCCAGTAGTATTTAATGAGCACAGCAAAAAATATCCATTTATCCGAACTGATTCATTTATTGTAACCATAGACAATAAAGTAGTAGTTTTATACTAGCTTTTAAGGCAACATTGGAATCATATGATTGTTCAATGAAGGAGTACGTCTGATAGGCGTCGTCTTACTTCTTCCAGCCAGTTTTTAGTTTTCTGGCTCATTATCGGTTGTTTTACGTGTTAGTGGTGTTTAAATAATAAAAGTCAGCCATGGCGCTCAGCGATGCAGATGTTCAAAAGCAGGTACGCTTAATAAAAACGACGTTTTTCCATTTGCCACACGACATGATTTTGTCAGAAAGATTGATCCAGGCGAATATTGAAGCTAATAAAAAATTACTTCAAATTGCTATGTTTTACAATATTTGAAAAACATTTTTCATTTTACATTTAAAATGTCTAATTTTTACCATCAGATCAAGCATATGATGGCCTTCATCGAACAAGAGGCCAATGAAAAGGCTGAAGAGATCGATGCAAAGGCCGAGGAAGAGTTCAACATCGAGAAGGGCCGTCTGGTACAACAGCAGCGGCTCAAGATCATGGAATACTATGAAAAGAAGGAGAAACAAGTTGAACTTCAGAAAAAGATGTATGTTCCATACTATCTCTAAAAACATAATATCTTAAGTAACAGGGCTTAAAATTTATAATTGCCACAATTGCTTTACATGATATTGTAAAGCTAATTCAAGATTTCCTTGTACATATGTAGATTTTACAGTATACAACTAAAATTAATCATTGAGATTTTCTATCTGTGCTGCGATTAGAGTATTGTAGACTGTTCTAACTTCTAACATAAATCATGTGACATCTGACATACTCCAGCCTGACTGCCCCTATAAAATGTTGTATGTCCACTGTATGTCATGTTTTAGGTATTAAGGAAAAGGTTTTAGATATACAGTGAAGCATACTAATATACAGAGAAACATAAAATAATTATATGCAGTAGTACTGAGGGTTGGGTTGATGCAATTGCTGTAGACAATTTGACACTTGACAAGTCACATGACTTAAGTCAATAACCTCAAAAGAGCCTATACATATTAAATTCTTGCCTTAGCATTTGTTTGATTTCAAGTACTCAATAATTAAAATCTACTTCAATACAATATAATTAATAAATCATGAATCAGATCCTGTTAGCGATACATACCATTTTTTATCCTTAATTTATTTTTAATTCCACACAAATTTATTAATGTAGCCATACTTGAAAAAGTAATCCTGAATTTTTTTTTGTATAAAACATTTTTGTATTCTAATAATGTTAAATCTACAATTTGTATGAACATTCTCTAATGCTGTGATAATGATGTGTTTTTATCTAAAGATAAAGACAATCAGATTTGTAACTGAAATACTACAAGTGCTTCAAAATGTGAATGATATATACATTTAAGCAGCAGTATTTACACTCCAACAATCCATGAGAAAATAGAATAAATTAAAAGATACATGATTTATCTTTTTGTTCTATTTTTGTTGTTGTATATGTGTTACTTGCTTTTCACTATGCCACCAAGGAACTACTGCAACCTATCAAAATCTGAAGGTTTAAAAGAGCAACAGTGATCCTAAATTTCTAGGCCACCTAAGCTTTGCAACAAATTTTCATTATAGTTGTGCTGGAAAAAGTAATCATAAAAATCCCTACTAATATTATAAATGCGAAAGTAACCCTGCCTGTCTGTTATGCTTTCCCGATTAAACCTCTCAACCGATTTTGATGAAATTTGGCATAGACAATTGCTTGTACATTTAGTTGGTGCAAAATAGATTTCGTTTAAACAATACATGGTATAAAACGTATACTAGCATTTTGCCAATTGTGTGACCTGAAGATATTAAAGTTAATTTCATTGCCTCTTCAGACCAGATCATAGCAATGCAGTCTCTGCTGATAGACTGTAGAAATAAGACATAAGATACTACATTGGTTGTTCTCTATATTTTTTAAAAGTTAGGATACTAATTTAATGTAAAATTAATGTAAGCATGTGGTGTTAAAAATATTTTTTTTTCTTCAGCCAATCTTCGAACATGCTGAACCAGGCCCGTTTGAAGGTGCTCAAAGTACGTGAAGACCATGTACGCACCGTTCTGGACGAGGCCCGCAAGCGCCTGGCTGAGGTTCCTAAGGACACCAAGCTCTACTCAGATCTGCTTGTCACACTTATCGTCCAAGCTTTGTTCCAGGTTAGATTTAAAATTTTATTGATGAGAGATCATTACAATTGCATATTGAAAGCCTTACATATTCATTACATATTCTAGTTGCCTGTGCCATTAATATGTCTGGAATTCCATACTTGATGAATGGAACTACATAACATAAAACAGAAAGAAGTTTTATTATTTCCTTTTGATTTACAATATACATACCTTAACCAACAGAGTCGATATTAAAAAAGGTCCAAGTCAGAAGTACCAAGAATAAATGAGAATCTATGAAAATACTACTGCAAGGAATAAATTTATCTCTACAATATTTAGGAATAATTATTTGTCTTCTTATCTGGATAAAAAATTTTAACTTTCTTGAACACTATTTTGATGAAACTTCAATATAAAATAATTATTATACCTACTAATATTATAAATGCGAAAGTAACTCTGTCTTTTACGCTTTCCCGCTTATACCTCTGAATCGATTTTGATGAAAATCGGCACAGACAATCTCTAGACCCTGAGAAAGGACATAGGCTATTCTTTATACGAAATAAGGGTTGTAAGGGGTCGAAAAGAGGGATGAAAAGTTGTATGGAAGTATCGCTATTTTTAGGGCTAGAAAATTTTTCAAGCCATTTATTCAATATAAATAAACATGACATTCAAAGTTCATATAAGTTAAGGTAAAAAGGTATGGTACCCAACTAAACTATTCTACGGGGACGAAGTCACGGGCACAGCAATTTATACAACAGTTACCCAATATCAGAATGAAACTGTGACAGGGTTATTACATTTTAAGGTCTACATCTAGGTCCAGGCTTTAAATACACATATAAAGACATGAGTTGTGGTCCTGTCACTGTTTTTGCCCTGTAACCTGATTTACAAAACCTTTGCAACACATTAATTAAGTAGCAGTTCTGATATATGAGATCACTGTTAGTATCTTACAAGTTCTATATCTGTGAAATGTATTGCTATGTATCGCAGGGTCGCTTATTCATGAGCGGTCAGATTTCTTATTCTTTCCTGAAAGCAGGTTCAACACAGAAAAGCTCAGCAAACTAAATAATGTAAATCTAAGCCTTGAACTGCTAAGATTAATTTTATATTTTTAGTTGGTCGAGCCAACCGTGACCCTCCGCGTGCGACAGGCCGACAAGGCCCTCGTGGAGTCGCTGGTTGGACGCGCCCAGCAGGAGTACAAGGCCAAGATCAAGAAGGACGTGCAACTGAAGGTGGATGCTGAAAACTACTTGCCCGCCGACACCTGCGGCGGCATTGAGCTCATCGCTGCTAGGGGACGCATCAAGGTATGGCAATGATAAATCGGCGCTCTCAAAATGAGTGTTGACCAAAGTGGCCAAAAAATACATAGAGAAAATTTTAAAATGTGTTTACCTGTAAAGTATTTAAAAAATCAGAATCAAAACTTTCTAGTTGATTCAGGTAATGCTACAATTTTTTAATTTAATGAATCAGGGACAAACGGTAAAAAAATAAGATATACTTATTGCTGTTCAAAGAAAATACAATATTTGAGCAAAATTTATTGGCGAATTACATTTATTCCAATTAAACCAATTTTCCAATTAATGTTCAGAATTTGTTTGAAATTAAAGTTTAAATACAATTAAATTTCAATACGAAAATAAAAGTGACTGGCAACACTAAAATTTCAGATTTGCAACACCCTGGAGTCCCGCCTGGAGCTGATCGCCCAGCAGCTGCTGCCGGAGATCCGTACCGCCCTGTTCGGACGCAACCCTAACCGTAAATTCACCGACTAAACACCCGGTGTACAGTACACTTGTCGCTAAAAACATCTATTTAAAAATTCGTAATTATTAGAAACTATAATAATATTAAAATAAGTGTTTTCTTTTGCCTAATTAATTATATTGTAATGCGTACAATTTTATCGCTGTTAGAATTATACTGTCGCCAGAAAATGTATTAAAACTGTGTGTGATCATGTGAATGCTGATTTCTGGTGGTCGACTCGTTAACACATCTATTCTAATGTCTTAACTGTACTGTAGTTTCGCCTTGTACATCTAAAATATTCTATGTTACTGTGTATTCACCTAAGTATTTTATTGTTACAATTCATTCACGTAGCACGTTCTATGTATTTTAGAAGATGTAGTTTATAGGGTTTTGGAAACGATTAATTAAGGCAATGTTACCACTTGAATAAATAACGGATAGTCGATACTGTAATACACATGTAATGCTCTCGCCCGCAGTATTATAACTCCCAGTACGACTTTCTACTCTACATGTATGAGAAAATTTACCCATTATGGATGTTGTTATTGAATGTTGATTATTTTCGCTTTTCATACCTGCTGAACTATTGGGAATTTTTGATGGCTGTAAGGTTGGGTCATCACGGCAGCATCCCACACTGTTTTCACTTAAATCGAGGCAAAGATTTGGCTGGGCGCAGTGTGGCGTGACGTCACGACCTTACAGGCTGGCAACACATTCCTGCATTGCGTTCTTTCAGTCCTGGTAATTAATGTTTTGGCTTGCTTTGGCAATTATTAATGGAGCACCATAGCTCTAATAGGGTATGTATAATTCCCATTATAGCACTGTTAAAAATTCTTATGTAAATATATAGATGTGTTAAATCGGTGTTTCATTTAATAATACACAAATTACGTAATCAACTCTACTTTATTGTGCTGGTAAATTATATAGTTATTTACAAAATATATTCAATATCCAATACTGAACGACAAATATATAAATAATAATCATTTTAATACAAAGTTTAATGTTCACAGCAAACTTTAATCAACAGTTACTGTAATAGCAATTTTAAACATTTTATGTTCCCACTTATACAATAATTGTTAATTTGTCCGTTTAACTTTAATACAATACTTTAAATGCGGCAGTTTAAATAGGAACCAAAATTCCCCTACAAAATTAAAGGAGCAGTGTTTGACGATTTGCAAATTTCTATTTCTAATGTTATTCTATAAATTAATTACTAAATCTGCAAACTAGTCTACATCGGACGAGGTATTTAACATTAGGGTTTTTATTTATAGGCCCATTGAGTTTTTACAATTACCATAAACTATCATATTAACCACACAGTAGCGTAACCAGTAAAATTTATCAAGAATGAACAAATTGTTGCGTATTGTATCTTGTTTACGAAGTCTGTTACTGATAACAATTTTAGAAGTTAGTATAGGTGTTGGATAAAAAGAGAGAAAAAACTATATTACAAACTGAATAGATATTCAGTACGGACTATAAGTAAGAAGTTCTAGGAGTTCCCTTGTTGCAAATTTCTGTTGTACGACCCTTCGTAAATGAATCAGCTTGATACCTATGTTACGCAATCACAAAATGTTCATGCTTCGATTACTTTTTTCATGATTCATCGTTATTTGACGGTTGCCAGCTACAGTCTTATGACTGTTACCGTCCAAACGAGGAATCAATCATTCATACAGCCTCTTTAATAATTCTTTATAATTAATAATAAGATCTGCAATAAGCCTCATATAACGTTTGTTAAAACAACATTTAGGATTGCAATCGAAACGTTTGTGTTGCCTTGAGAATAACGGCAGATCAATCATAGTCGTCACAATCTATCTTATCAATTCCTAAGGTTATTCAAATCGAACGTGTCGCCTCGATTTTTAGGCGTAATCTGACGACATTTGCTCTAGACTCGAAAGACATAGTAATCATTGTTAATATAAAGTGATTTTCTTAATAACGGTTGAGGAATAGTGGAACAAATAATTGATATTATTATGGTTTATTGATTTTTTCCTTTACCAAGTTGAACCTTCGTTTTTTACAGTTGCAAGGAGATTGATTTTAAACTCTCGTATCCGTAAATTTTGAATAATAAATTAGGAAACAGTTAATCAATGCTCTTAGTTAACTTCATACCTTTTATTAACTTATTTAAGAACTGATTTAACGAACAAAAACCATCGATCAAGATTATTCCTCCCGACAAAAAAGTCTGCGATTGCATTGATAATTTTGTTGAGGAGGAAAGAGAGGACAGAATAGTCCATTCTAGCATCTTGCACTACGATCGTTCATTACGTATATTCGTCGCACAAAACGTTTCAATTACAATTAAATTATTTTACGTTTAAACCACGAGATGAGAGACGTCTGGTGTGTACGCTGGAAGGTATCTGGGCACACGCGGATCATCACGCCTTCTGGCGCCACGGTCCACTGCCAAACTGATACTCCCAGCTTCTTTCACCCCATTTGACTTAGCGCGACGCTGTGATGGGAGTATCGCAGCACGAAGTGACTTGCGTTTCTGAAATTATACTTAGATTAGCATTAAGGAAGGCACTAAAACAAACATGGACTTAGATATGAAACGGCATGCACAGGTTAAGCGGCTTGCGGGAAACAATTTGTAAGATAATATGAGATCTAATTGACTAACGTCTCTAGAGCTTAAGAATTTGCCGACATGCATGGCTTAACTTCTTCACTTCTAAGTCCATATCTATATTCAAGGCACTCGGTTCTTGCATTCAGATGCATAAAGGAAGCAGGCATAAACAGATGTGAAATGTATGTAGTTGCTAATGTTGCTTCGGTTGTAAGTTTTTCTAAAAGTTAGAGGTCACTACGTTTTGCTAAGTCTTCGCGATAACATCTATCGTTTGGAACATTGGAAGTCATTCTTATAAACGTGCGAGATGACTAGTCGCAGAAGGAGAAAACTTGCTACAGCGAGAGATATGTAAATCTACTTACGACATTAAATTCTATGTATATCACATCCAGCGAGCTGGTGATCCTCGATAAGCAGCGGGGATAACTTCGTTATGACAATAAAAATTAAGAATCTATTGAACGTGAAACTTTATTTTGAATAAATACTTTAAATATTGGTCGTTAACAATATTTGAATGCCTACATGGTAATCGTTTATATCACGGAGACGATATTGTCTATATTTTGCTTTCTATGTGGTGTTTGATGTGGTACTGATTTACAAAGGCTGCGGCCTTGGCTTTGTTTACCTCAACAGCACCACGCCACCTATCGGCCGCATGTCGAGCTATCTCCATCCTCTTCTGTTTTCGTATCTGATGTCTTTTGTACACCACCTCGATTACAATGAGGACTATTCCCCCAATAATGCCCGCTAACACTAGTATGAACACGCCAGCCATGTTTTTCAGTCCTAAAGTGTTCGGCGTTTTCTCGTTCTCCTCGCAATTTAATAGGTTGTTTCTCAAGATCCACTGGTTATCCAAAGACTCCATTATTCCACCTGAATCAAGCAAGTAAATCAGTTGAGTAAATCTTATTAAAATCAACTCTACTATATCAATAATTTTGCACTTTTTAAACTTACTTTCATGAAAATCTAATATAGCCAACGTGACGACATCGGCCCAGGGCGAACCTTTCTGCAAACCAACACCATATCCCGATCTTCCGAATAATTCACCTGCTGTCACTAATTCACAATCCTGTGCGGCTTCGAACTCTAGTCGCGAGGAATCCCAGATAAATGCCATTAACTTCCTAAAAAAAAGGAACAGTTTGCATTCACATATTTTTTATCTGCACATTATTACTACTGCTAAAATTAAACTCACCCATCCTTTACATCTTCGATTGCCTGTTCAGCGTTGTCATAGTTATTGGCTTCCATTGTGCGGTACATATTCGATAATTCGACTTGTCGCCTGAAATACATGTCCACAGCCGAACCCTTTACAGTTGCACATGTCAAGTTCTCCATTGTGTTTCGAAGCTGTTAATGTAACAGGATTTGTAACAAGGGCAAAGACGTTAAAACTATCAAATTAAACTACATGGTCAAGTATATATAGTACTCATATTGTAGTATTCAGTATATATATCTATAAATAAACTTACTCTAGCGTCATTTATTCCGGTGAGTTTCGTCTTAGGACGTTCAAGCACAAGGAATGCAGCCAAGTTAGCAGTATATGATGCTACGATGATCATAGCAAAACCAGCCCAGACCATCCCAAGAACTCGAGCAGAAAAGCTTCGTGGAGTTCCTAAAAGTACATAACCAAACATTGTACATATAGGTATTTTTTGAATATTAATTTCAATATAAATCTAAGCATACCTTCGCCAATTCCACTGTTCAATAGTACACCCCAAGCGAACCAGATGGCGCTAGATAAATTAAGCGCATCTTCCTCGGTGCCGTCAATGTTAGCTAATTTGAACCTTCCGAAAGGCGAGAATCTATCCAGAAGGTACAGCACTAACGCAACCACGTGTACTGATACCATAACAAGGATCCACAGAGTGTTTGAGAACGGTTGTAAGAAAGACACAAGTGTGGACGATCGAGAAGGCTGCAAGTTAATATGTAATTTATTATTTACTAATAAGTTATATTTATTATTATTCTGTTTTGTATATGCGTACCTTTTTCTCTAATATCGTAATACCTTGGTATTTGAACGGTTTGCTGAACTCAATAAATTCCGCTCTTTCGGGGTTAATAGTCAAAGGAGCTACTATCATATCTGCGCGTTCATAAACCAGTTCACCTTTTGAACAAAACATGTAAAGTACATTTACATAAAACTTGGTAGAAATCTACAGACTAACGGCTTGAATCTTTTGTAAACTTAGGTCTCACCTATAAGTCCTGTCCATTCTTTTTTTGCCCCAGGCATAGTAAAATTCTTTATTATGTAATTTCCGAATTGACCATCCGGAGACAACGCCAAGGAGTATGTGAAATTGGTAGCTTTAGACAGATACTTCAAGAGATCCATGCAAAAGCCTTTGCAGCAATACAATTGACCTAAAATGTATACAGAACATACAGGTATAAGTATGTGTTAAAAGTCTCGTTAGCGTAATGTAAGTTATTCTCTTCCAAATTCGAATGATACCCATGAAATTCCAATTCGGAGAAATTCATACTTTCTTCTTTAAAATGAAAAAAAAAACAATGTTGCAAGAAACTTATTGAAATGGCTAAATCAAAATACTTACTGATAATCCAAAATATCAACATACCTCGATAGATAGTTACTCCTACCTAGATAAACCTAAAAGTCTAGCGCTCGAGCAATTTAAAAGTGTTGGATTTCAAAGATCAAGAATTGAATGACTAATATAGGTCACCGTGCAAATTTTACCTGTGCCATCGCTATCATTGTAATGTGGACATGGTATTTCTTCTAAAGGTAGACAGTCGCTGCCATCATCAATCCGACGAGCGTATACAAAAGGCTTCTCTTCGATGGTTAGTACCTACAAAAAGTGCATAGTAAACCTTTCATTTTACATTCAGAAGCAAACAAGTTGAAGATATAAAGATAAAGAGTTATCGGAGTTAGAAAATATTCGAATCGTAGATGTAACATAAGGCTCCATTATAACCATCAATTTCTTTCTGAAAAATATCACAATATAGGTTGAAAAAATAAATAAATTAAAATATATATATCCCCTTCTGGATAAGCCTACGATAACTGACAATAAATTGGACGGCGCGCTGTTATAAATAAATACCTTGAGATGAGTTGGTATCATGAAACCTTCTGGTTTAGTTGGACTGCGCCCCATCCATATTATTTCACTTTCCTTCAACTCTAAACGCATTTTTTGAGATTCCTGGAATAGAGAGCAACTTACATAGATTTATTTTGACTCGTTCACATCAAGCAAAATAAATTAATCATTACGAAGCTTGAATTTGTTTTTAAATACTACAATGTTGTTCAATGCTATAGAAAATTGTCTTGAATAATATATATCTCTAAAGCAATCTACAGGAGTGGTCCTTTCACCAATACAATACCTCAAGTGTGTTTATCTCATAATGTTACGTGACGAGCAGGCTCCTTCAAGGGCTAAACAATCGCCTAGGGCTTCTGTTTTTTCTCTAGAAGTGTATAAATCTAAGGACTGTTTTAAAAAAAGGGAACTCTGTGCGAGACGTTATTTTACTAATGTTATTGAATTTTGAAATATCAATTGTGAGATTATACATAGATTTTATTTACATTGAATTGTGATTGGGAGTAAGCAAACACAAAACATTCAAAAACATTTTTTAAAAAATAGTAATATATGTTTTATGTGTTTTAACTACTAACTGTAACTTTTTTAACATCAGTAATTTGTGCAAATATTTTTTGTCCTGCTGCAATTAAATTTAATATTCTTAGCGTATTGAATTAATTCTGTTAACTTAGATGTACCTATTCATGTTAAATAAATAAATGAAGTAAAATAAGGATCAACCGTTGATTTCAATACAGGATCACTTATCGACTCACTCGCAAAAGGCACTAGGATTCTCAAGCCGGCCCTGTCATGCTGATCCACTTAAGTGAAAGTATAACATACCTTGGAGTAAAAGTACTTTCCGACAGCCACATGCTCGCCCTGCGCCCTCACATTCACCATGTCGTACTCAGCGTGCACTCTATCCCCATGATCGTCGAAGGCTACGTAACCAGTTGCGCCGTTCTCCAGTTTCTGCTTCCTAATGAAGTCGAAGAGGTGCCGCCCGGTCGTCCAGATGCTGCCAGAGTTGTCGCAGTCGGATGGCGGTGCGCTGATCTCTTCGGTGGTGTTCATATCTCGGATCGCTGAGGCTAGTACGTAGCTGGATTGAATAATTATTTTTTTATTGTCTTTCGTTTATTTGAGGGAAATCAACAGTTCAAATGAATACATAACTATATCACATACCAAAAATTTTCCTCCTTAAATATAGTTACATATACATTCAACCGAGCAAAATACAGGTATTTTCTTAAATTACAAATTCAGTGTCGAAAACCAAGTGCAAAATTAAACATATAGGTATATGGAATTAATTTATCTATATACGCTCCAATTGTAAGGCAATTATTAATTTGCAATTCTGTAAAGTATTGTTATTCATACCAAGATCATGGAACTCATTATTAATAATAACTATGTTAAGTTCATATAGTATTGGGAGTCATTCGTCATTTATCCATTGTATGTTATTCGAAAATAAGGAGATATGTTCAAAAAGGTTACGAGAAAAGCTTATAAAATTGTGTATTTGAAAGTCTCGTTTTTTAGCCCGTTATGTCTAATCCTTCTAATACCAGATATCGATTGAGTTATCAACAGCTATGATACTTACTTTTTATTCAAAGTAAAAAAGACAACAGGCTCTTTATGATGATGCAAACAACATTATATAGAAAGTAGTGAACTGGTTTAACGTTACGACAAAATGTATTAAATTTGTTACACCAAATGTTCAACAAACACATTCATGCATAGTAGCTAAGAATGAGCAGCTGGATATGGTCAAGACTACAGTGTTCTTAGGTCTTACCTTGGACAGGAAGCTACAATGGGAACTTTATATAGTTGATCTCGCTAAAAGCTCTAGAAACAAGTCAATTAGCGAGATCAACTATCGTAGGAACTTCTTCAGCAGCGTTACCCCACAATAATATATCATTATCACTGTAGGGTAGCCCTGCTGAAATACGTATTACGTATGTGCTGAAGAAGAGCGCTAGTCTTGCAATTTATAAAATGACTCAAAAAGAGTCATTAAAAGAATTTGTTTAAAAAATTAATAAAATAATTTCTGAACACAGTCAGTATGTTTATTAAAACATTATGTATGCCTATAAAACCCACTACACGGCTCTATTAAATAAATAATTCATTCACGCGCAACTGCATAAAAAGGGAGAAATAAGGGAGGCAAGCAGCATATTAGGGCTACCGATAAATAAATTTTAAAATTACTTTAAGAGTAAGCTTATTTCTTAAGCATAATACAGTGTTATTTATTTTTTTTATGAATTTAACTTTATTGCACAAAATGTTACAAAATGTACAAATGGCGGACTTAATGCCAGATGGCATTATCTCCCAGTCAACCATTACACAAAACAGAAAAATATATATATAGTAGTGCAGGCAATATATATACAAAATAGATAAACGTGGCATACATATTTGTATAAATAAACGCAATAAATGCATATGATATAAGTCAAAAACTATATTTGTGATAAAGCCTAAGATTTAATTGCTCTAACTTAGCTTTAAGACAACGGTTTGACAGACGCCGGTAGGGGTTGCATTAATACTACTTATTTAGTATTAGTGGAACCTTTATCACCCAGTTTTTCTTATAAGTTCCTTTCTGGTGGGTCGTGTAATGAACCGGCACTAAACCCAGTTTCAAGACGCCTCTGGTGCGGGCAGAAAAGATAGGCCTAATTTATATGTTAGATGATCTTATAATGCTGAGGGGTCATTAGGTTCAATATTATTATGAGTATACTAATAGAAATCAGTACTTCATTTCCTAAAATAAAATTGTGTCATTTATTATTGTTGACGATTTGAAAGTGCTTGTAATGGCCCTACTTGAATATGGAATATTTTGATTTGATTATTATCACAAGTCTAGTTAGGGCATTGGTATTATCTAGTATGAATAGTTATTTAGACATTTATGTAAATAACACGTCTCTTTTATTTGTTTTATGCATTGTGTTTTAGACGATGCTAATATTGTCCTAATATATTTTTTTATATTTTTGGATGAAAGTAACTAACACATAATAATTAATTCCCACATCTCATACAAATACATTGACCTGGATCTGTGATAAGTGGCTTAAAGCACTTGTGTTACAGACGTCAAACAATAGAGGAATCACAAATACACTACTTAATACATATATAACACCCAGATACATACCAGATATACATTTTTGTCCTAGGTGGGGTTCGAACCCACGACCCTTGGTGCACAAGATACGATCACTGCCATTTGCGCCAACGGCCGGTCATTATATTAGATAATAGTATCCTGTACTCACATAGAATCCTGTATATGAGCGTGCTCGTTAGTAGCATTGACGAGCCGCAGACCAAGTAGGCCCTCTGGCGCGTTGGCAGCGTCCAGTGCCTGCTCTGTCACCATCCAGACATAGCCTGTGGTCGTCATATTGAGTGATGTTGCATCGCGGAATATTATCTCAGCATCAGTTTTGCTGTTGAATGAAGAGATTATTTGTTTTTATTGTTTATAATAAATTTTAAAACTTTGACTAAAATAAAATTGCGAGACTTGTGGCTTTTAATTCCCTAGTCTATTAACGAAATTTTACAATTACCCCATTCAGCGAAGAGCAAATTTGTTATATAGGCCTTTTTGCTAAGACTAAATGCATAGGAACCCTTGAACTAAGTGAAGGTGACGTCACCAATTTTTAAAGCCAATCAGTTTTTAGTGATGTGTTTCGGTTTAAACGGTGAGTCCAAAGTTACTGGGTACAATGTACACGATATCTTTAAGTTACATAAGGCGACGTAGTAGTAAAACATTTTTGATGATAAAAGCGTATATAAGCTGCGGTGCCGCTTTTTTACTTTCCTTGGTCTTTTGAAAGATTACCTCGCATACATCAGGAATACCCTAGCTTGGGCGCTCTTCACTTCAATCAGCTTATCACTGAACGAATCCAGGCCTGGTTCGAACTCTATGACTTGTTCTACCACCACTTTCCTATCAACATCGTCGTTTACGTTTTGGGAAGTTGTTTGAAACCTAAAAACAAAATATAATGATAATAATTATAACTCTTAGACTCCTTTCCTAGCTACGATAGCTATAATTAAGATAGTGGTTACGTTTCGATTTTTCTAATCAAAGTAGTAATCATCAAGCCTTATGTAACACGAACCTGCCTAGGATAGATCTTCCATCCGTATCAGAACTGTGTATCACAATCACTTTCATATAATTGAAGTGTTTCAATACATCCACCCATACGTCTGCTTGATGAGAATACGGAGGTACCGTCCGCAAAAATGACACATGAATATTCTTATCCGAGAAGGCAGAATCTCTTGACGATATCCCTATTACTGGGATATGATAGAAACCGCTCGTATAAGAAACAGCCGCTGGTGATAAGTCCCCTGTTAGTGGATGAGAAACTACTACAGCATACACCTGCAATACACAATTATTACGTATCAAGTTGAAGATAGGTTCATATATTTGCGTCCTACAGGTTTATTCTAGGTCCTTTGTTATCCTTACCTAGTATAAAATTGAGTTGCTTCCGCTATCTTTTCGCGTACATCTTTTTAACTATTCAACGGATTTATAGCCAACAGCCAAACAGCAATAGATAAGAGTGTTTCAAAATGAACACAATGAATATATATGTGTTGATTTTGAAACATATAGTACTATATATACATAATACTATAAATATTTATATATTACTATGGAAAAGTTACATATACATATCCATAGATTTGTAATGTGATGCCCAAACAAACATATATTTTGATCTTAAATTGCTAATTCTAGTTTAACATTACGAGATAACTCAAATGATTGTATTACGGAATTGTGTATGTTAAAAAGATCGATAATTAAGTCTGTTATGGTATATCACTCAGTCACACACAACTTTATAATCATAAATACATTGCACCCGTGCGAAACCAGAGTGGGTAATTTGTAATTGAGAACCATAACACATAGAAATGGGTATTTGTAATCGTACTGTATACTTACTCTATGAGCGATGAGGTCCTTGCAAACGTTGAGTGCCGTCTTAATTGGATTAGGATCCATTAAGATGGAGTAGTCATGATAAGTGACACCACGGGGAACATACTGGTCTTTGAAGTTTAGGTTCTAAAAAGAAGCACTTAAAGCATTACGCTCAACTAAATAATTACCCATCTGCTCATAATTGTACTAACTAATCTTTATACGAATTAAAAATAATGAATTCCCACAACATCGCTTCTGCATCCGCAAGACGCTTGAAGTACTTGCGGACATGAGACTACAGAGGAATCACAAATATACATATGTTTTTAACAGAGTAGAATATACCTACTTAAATACATATTTAACACAGGCACAAACTTTCATTAAATAAACATATGGCCTGGGTGGTGATCGAAACCATTACCCTTTTCACACAAGGCAGTAACACTAACAAAATTTCGTTATGAATTGTTTAACTTACTGAAATGGTGTCTTTGAAGAAAGCAATAGATTCGTTGCTTGATAGGACCCCTCCAACATTATAATATGTAGGATTTGTGAATCGACGCCTATCTGGGTCGGCTGCCTCCAAGAATCCGGTACAGCAGACCAAAAAAGCTGTCACGCGGACAGACATCATGGCAATACCTAAGAAGTAAATGATTTCTCTCATACAAAAATCGCTGTTGGAAACCGGGTAGTAGAACGCTACCATGTACAATGAGTCGTAAGAGGCGACTGACGGAACCGACAGGTTGTGGTTTTCCCATCCTGAATACTATAGCAAGAGGGCGGTAATGGGCAGCAGTATTCCCATCGTGAAGCTACGCTCCGCGATACCACACCTGCCCAGCGCGGTAATATAGGAAAAATTCCCCTTTTTGGGGAAGCCTATATCCAGCGTTTGACATTTTTAAGCTGCTACGATGAAGATGATGATGAAACATTGGTGATCTAACGTTAGTGCAAACAGCCAGCAATTTAAACTATTGGTAGATAATACTATCGATAAAAAAATTCCTGCAGATTTGAATCATTGGACTGGAGAAATTCGACAAATACCCAAAGCCCCAAAATAAGTTCTAGAAGTCGCCCAATAATCGAAATTCATATAAATATGTCAAAATTCCTGTATTTGACAGAGTAATCAATTATTTATATTTGCTAGCCAACGACGCGGAGTTAATTTGTTAGATCGTCACCATAATTATATAAAATACACCCACCAGAACAATAACTATGTTGGAAAGTCCTGCAGCATCATTATACCTACATAGTAAAACACTTATGATTAAAACTTGTAAATTGCTTCTGAATAATAAAGTCACACCCTACCAAATTTAGGGTCTACGTCTCTAACTGTAAGTGTTTAGGCTCAGAAGTAGCTTTCTAATTTGTCTGTCTGTCAACTTACCTTATATTTGTGATGTTATTGATTTTTTATTACTTCAATCTTCATTTGTTTTTATTTTCACATGTTTCGTTAGAAATATTTTACGTAAGAGAGAAAGATGAGGATGCTGTTTTACCGTTAGATGGAGCCTCGGTTCGTCTCCCGTTGCTACGGCAACCGCGCAAGCGTAGTTCACGAATCAATCACTTAATGTTGAAGTACATAAATAAATAAAAAAGAACTTGGTAGTAGAAAAATAATGACATTTATTGATACTACAACTGTTGGTTTACAATTATATAGTTCGAAGCCTCAACTCAGCAGTCCAGTTTACAATAGTTTTTCCTAATTAATGCCTAACGTCAAAGTACATTGTAAAAAAGTTCTGTTTTGTCTGTATAATTAAATATAAAAAAATATAGGTGCTTACTAAAAATTTGCACAATTCTTGAGTATTATATAATGAAGTAGCATTATACATTACAAAATAGAAATATTTATCTCATATGTACCTATAGGTAGGTTATTTATGTTAAATCATTATAACTAGGATCTACTAAACTAGCCGACACCAACAAGTATAAGCATATTCACTTTAGCCAGCAATAAACTTCCAACGCTTAAAATCATCGAAATTCTCCCCTTTATACTTAAAATTAGTAACAGAATATGAAAAGCATTCTTAAACAATATCTATAAAATCCAAACATCATATAATTCGAATTAACCATGAACAATCTAGATGCGTGGAACATCACTCGATCTGCGTGTCTAAGGCATTACCAACTCAAGGTTATTTATAACCTTTATTTTCTACTTCACAAACATTTCCTAACGTTAGGTGAGTACATACTCTATAGAGATGTCACGTAAGCAAATAACGCTTTCAATCGACTGTGTAATACGTCACATCGTCGCTACTTTGAGTACCTACGCAACATCTTTATGTTGGAGTCCCCAAATATTAGAACTATTCCTGTCACTACAAATTTACACGCGGCAAAATATATAGTCCTCCGTCCGACCTCGTATGTTTGCCATTCATAGTTGCAGTCTGTTCCTGGTTTGCTCTTCGTCGTTTTCTCGCCAGCCTTAAGACCAAGCCCAAGGGTTGGAGGATGGTGCCCAGCCGTTGGAAGGCCAGGGTTTGGGCCAGGCTGGAGCGGGATTCCATCCCGCAGTGTTCAAAGCCGCAGCCGCGGCTGTAGCAGCATGTTGAGCGGCTCCTGCTGCGCCGGCTGCTCCCGAGCTTTGGATGACTGATAGCTTTAAAGATTCCAGGTCTGAGAAAAGGTAGTGTTATTTACGTCATTATTTCCCAATCGAAGCTGGTGATTTAGAGAAATTGTAAGTATTTTTTTAATAATAATAAGAAGATTAAATATTCTGTTACTTAATGATTATTAGTCCTTATTATTTAATAAATAAAATTTAATTTTTATTCTATTGATTTTAAAGGATTTCCATAAGTTGATCTGTAGTTATTAGTGCAATGAATGTTGCAAGTATCAAATAGACTATATATTTAGAATTGAAGAAATTGTTACAGAATTGAAATATTATATATAGGTAATTCATGGTGGGGCCCTGAAATTCTGCATCACTATTGTTCTAATATTAACAAGCAATAAATGGAACAGACCAGCATTCTGTAGTCTGGCGGCTTGACTGTGAGCTGCGCGTTGCAGTGCCTTGGCAGCAGCAGCCTCTCTGGCCGCAGCAATCTTCTGAGCGGTGGCCGCGCGTGCTTTGGCTGCAGCGAGCTGCGCTTGCGCTTGTACAGCGGCTTGAGCCGCTTCTAGAGCGTGGGCGCGGGCATGTCTTGCAGATTCCTCACTGGTTTTAGTATTAACTTGGATTTAATAGTTTTTATCTAAAATCTAAACTAAATTTACCCAAATATAACCCTTTATAAATCTTAATTGATAGTTTATTATAATTGTTGTTTCAACACAAAAAACCTACTCAATCGAATTTTAAATTATTTTCACAATTTGAAAGTTATGTATATAAGTTTCACTATGTTACGTTAGCTTTATTATATGTTCATAAACAATGGTAATCCCCATCAAATAAACTCAGAAATAGTGAGACCGTTTTCTGAAATTATTCCTTTTACAAACAGACATTGCTGGCTGATAGGGAAGCCTATCAGCCAGCAATGTCTGTTTGTTATATAAGAATGAATGTATATAATAATTTTAATGTATACATATAATAGTGTATTTAACGCCTGTTTGTCTGTTTGTTTGAGGTAATCTCTGATTCGGCTGGACCGATTTTGATGATACTCCTACGGACAGATAGCTGATATAACAAGCAGTAACTTAAGTTATATAACATCACGGTACAACTAAAAAGAGAGGAGCATCAATCAAAAATCAAACGTGAGAAAAATATACGTTTTGAAGAGATTATGTTGTCCCAAGTCACTATTCCACGCAGACGAAGACAGCTAGTGCATATTTTTTTTAAACGTTCACTCGCAGGTTTTTATACTTACGATCTAGTGCTTTGCTGTACAGAAAAACAAACTTAACTTACATTTTTGTGGACAAATTATAAAGATACCTTTTATGAGCGGCGTGTGCCGCAGCCACTTCCTTAGCACTTGCGATGCTTTGCTGCTCTATGGCGGCATGCTTCGCTGTTGCCACTTCGTGCTGCGCCGCCATCACTGCAGCAGCTGCTGCCTTTGCCGCCGCCACTGCCCCGGCGACATCGGAACTAGGATCTGCTGCGTATTTAGAAACCAAAAACAGATTATTTCTTCGGTGAAAGAGGAAGCACAATTGAAACTGAACTAGAGTGCCACCTGTTACTTTGTTCGCCTTAACTACACCTAATGTTTCCAACTTTCCCGCCATACACGCAGGAATGTTCCCAGGATCATAAGTATGTCGTTCCCTAAAGTTCCAAGTATTCACATGCCAAATTTCATTAAAATCTGTTGAATCGTGAAAAGGTAAAAAACAGACACATTTTACATTGTAGATTATGGTATTCAAGAGCAGCAAAACCTAGTTACATAAACCGCTTTTTAAATTCGTTAAAAAATAGTTCTATGTTGTTGGTGTAGATTATAGGTCTTCGAAAAACATATTCTTAGTAACAGTAAACATATTTTATATGTGTAATGACATTTAAAAACAAAATTCCAGAGGATCGTCTTACTAAAGTGCTTACCTGGAGGTCCGTGCAAAAGATTGTTCGCAGCTGGCACCCACCCCGCCAAGCTCGGCCACCCCGCGAGCACGTTCCATCCTGCAGGTTCGAATCCTACGCTTCTCTTGTCTTGTTTATTGTCTGCTGTCACTGTTGCTACTAGAACTAGTAGTATCTTTAAAAAATAAATTAATTGGGTTGGATCGAGGCTGGATATCTGGTTATAATAAGAAACAAGGATATTTTTAATTGAAACCATAAAAGCTAATGTTATTTTTAGTATTAGTGTGCAGGAGGGTTAAAATATTAATATCGTGATGATAACTCGGTTTGAGCTATATCTTTCAACGTATAAACTACATGCTTCCTTCAGATATTGTCCGCGACGACTTCAATTTTATATCGGCACTTAAAAATATTTCCGAAATAAAAGTTTATGCTTAAGCCCTTAGCCAAAGTCCACGCTTGCCACATGTAATTTTTTTTTGAAAATAGTACACAGCTGCGCATTTTTAATAACGAAGTGAAGTTGCAAAATATTTGATGTCACAAAAAGGAGATCAGAAATATGACAATCACAGGTCCAAAATATAATAAATTCATGCGACCTATTTTAAAACTAGACAAAACAATTTATACCTCTACCACTATACGGTCCATACTCACCAAAGTTTTTGAAGCCATTTCCTTTGTATTGCTCACCGTTTGATCTCAGATGATATTATGATACTCCAGTTGGTGGGCATGGGAGTTTTATAGTAAGAAAACACGGAAAATAAGGTAGAAAGGGATTGTCTCGATGGACATGTTCGTAATCCCATCGAAACAAAATTAATAGCTAAAGCGTTCTAAGACATCACATAACACATAATCTACACTCTTACTTTCATCGATTATATTGTGGTACTAGTTGTGTTCCAATACTTTAGGATACCATCCAACCGCCTGCGTCTTCGTCCGCATTGACATCATATTTGACGAGCCCGATGGCGCATTCGGTAGTGTCCCCATCTTGTACGCTAAGGGTCGTGGGTTCAATCCCCACCCAGGACCAACTGAGAGTACGTAGAGTACTCGTTTTTTTGTAATTTTCGCGCATAGGCGTATATAGAGGGGGGACACGTAGGCTGTGCCATGCCCACTCCAAAATGTTGGGCAACAAGCCCGAAAATTGTACATAAATTGAGTGTTGACTGCGTAAATGAGTGCTTCATCACATCGGCTTCAAATTAAAAATACGTACTAGTATCGATATAGATGATCTTTAGTGTTTGATACACAAAATAACTATATATAGTAATAACTATATGAAGAATTACTACATTAAACTAAACAATTTTTGATACCAATACTGCACATCTTGTATTGTAATCTAGCTGTAGGTACTAAAACTGATTGGTTGAACTGTGGCGTTTTCCTTAACAATGTCCACTAAGTATGTTGCCATGAGAATTATCAGCAGATTTTACTTGCACCTGACCGTATCAGTCAAGAACTTTTTACGACTTTATTATCAAATCTGTCAATATTAATATCTCATCTTTCCTTGAAGTTATTATCTTTCTTCTAGTAAAGATCACAATTTAGATAAACACAAAATCCCCCGTTGTCTTTTATCAGGACGCACACATAATGTTACGGCCATGTTGGCTTAGTAGGACTGTGTTTATCGTAGAGGTCCAGGGTTCGACTACCTTTAAAGATTATTATGGAAAATAGTTTTGTGATACTGCCATCTACCTCTCTGGGTAATTGGATTCTGCTGGTTTTAAATAAACCATGATTTATATTCTTTCTTATTTATCGTCGTCAAGCAGCGTAATCCGCCAACTATCTGACTTTAAATTTCCCGCAATTTCTGCAACACCTATACAAAGTGAAACGAATTTTTTTATATTTCGCTCGCAATTTGAAATTCACACAATGCGTGAATTGGAGTGCTCGCTGGTTTATATTGGTCCGAATTAAACTTAAGTCTAATCATCGTTAAAAGAAATTTATCTAAATCATTATCGATTTGATGCCTTAAGTAAGATATATATTTTTATATGATTTAATTAATACGGTACGTTTTTTAGTAAAATTTGGTATTTATGTATTCCTATTGAATAAAAAAATATGAAAGATTTACTGAATACCTATCAGAGCGTATTACGGAATGTAAATATTTAACTGGTGTCAAGAAAATCAATCAATCAGCCCGTCTTCTGTCAGGGGTTTTGTTCCGGCCTTTATCGATTTAAATTTCTGCAATAGTTTTTATTATTTGAGTTTTTAAAATTAAAATTATTAAGTGCTATATTTCGTGGTTTAAGCAAGTTCGTAGTGCAGATTCACCACAGCCCATATTATATTTATAATCTGATTACGTAAATTTGTTTTAAGTGGTATCAATTATTATTGTATTAGAAATACCTTAATAAAGTAACAGCATACTGTTACAGGCTACTACAATAATTTTTATCAATCTGTGGATTAAATTCTCAACAGAAAATCCCTATAAGGTAATTATAACATTATTTAAATAATTGTTTTTAATTACAGAGTTTACAGCTTGTATTCATAAATTTAACTGCCACACTGTATGGGGACTGTTCATCCGATCGTCATATAGTTGTTAAAATTATGCTTTTCAGAATCTATTATCTTTGTATTTATTGTATTTTTTTAAAAAGGGAATAATTATCTTTTTTGTTTGAGTATTTATTCAAAGCAAAAAAACAAAGTATATCATAATTTAAAATTATTTTGATAATATTTTTGGGATTTGGCCAAAACTTATGTGTTATTTATATAGTTTATACTTCAAAATGTTGGTGGTTGAGTTTTATTAAAATAATATCTTTATTTAATCTAAGGTTTATGAAAGTACTGAAACTAAATTTTCCTCATTGCAGATCCATATTCAACAACCATGGGTTCTAAACCTCCACCAAATCAACCACCACCTCAACAATTTGCGTAAGTACACACAAGTACATTAAACATTTATTATTTTCATGCTTTTTCCTACTCCTACCTATTCCTACTACAAAACAGCACCATTGTTGTTACTGTAGTGAAGCTATTAGACTATGTGACAAAGTATCCTTAGACCAAAAATGTGCTAGTGATATACTTGTAATAATACAAGCATCTATGTTCTACAGTAATACAAAGTTATTATTCTTGAAAAAAGGTAGAGATGCATAAAGCCAAATACTGTTTTGCAGTACTTGCAGGCTAGACTTTGATTAGAAAATACTTTTAAAATAATAATGCAAGTTATACTGATATTAATTTAAATAGTTCATTTATAAATTAGTAAATGAAGTTTTTATATATATATTCTAAAACTAGGCTGGAAAATTGTTATAAGTATAGTAAATAATATATGGCTGCAACACTGTGCTCTAAATAAAGTAAACTGGGACAGTGATGATAGCAATGAAAACAATTTACAACAATTTATTACACTCTTATGGTTATGGCTAGGGTTTCCAAATATGAATTTATTATTTTTGAACTACAGTAGAACCCGCTTAAGACAACACTTAATACAATTTCTCGCATAATACGCCACTTTATGCCAGTCCCTACCTTAATACGATTCATCATCTTATTGAGAATAATACACCAAACAAGGCCATAGGTGATAATGATGAAGAAGAAGATGAGTTAACACCGGTTTTATCAAACGCTCAAGTATTATCAGCTGTTAATGATTTAAGACGCTAAGTAGCTCCTTTGGATAAAAGCGAAGACGCACTGCAAAAGTTAAATTATTTTGAAAATCTTTTAGTTGCTAATGCATCAATATCTTTCAGTCATACCAAAATAAGTGATTATTTTAAATAATATAATTATACACAATTCATAAATGTATAATTTAATACCTATCCAACATACAAATTACAACAAAATACATAATAATATGTAGTACATTTGATTTTCCCTATCCCGCATAATACACTTTCTCGGTTAAGACACGTTTTTGGTAGGGTCTCTGAAAAATCGTCTTAAGGAGATTAACTAAATTGTTTCATTTCAAACATTTTAATAAATTATACAAGAATCTTGTCAGAAGCTGTATTAATTGTTATAGAAAAGTAACAGTTATTTGTTCTTGTTTTTAGTTTAGTTCCTCAAAATTTAAAAACTAATAACTTCATGCCTTTTAGTATAGTTTTTACTTTAAGACATTTACGTTTGATGTGTTCTATTAAGTTACAAAAACATAAAACCTTTATTTTAATATACATTTGTAAAAAAAATGTAGTGAAGATTGAAATATTGTAGAATACATTTATATAGTTTACACTTTTAAACCTCTGACAACTCTGTCAGAGGTTTAAAAGTGTAAACTATATAAATGTATGCAAACCATTATTAGAAACCCATTATTAGAAAACCATTATGCAAACCATTATTAGAAATTAAAAATTTTGCATTATAAATTTTGTTTTGCAATTTCATTGATTATCTTTATAAAGTCATCTCTAATGTATTTTACATAACATGAAATTGAAATACAAGTATGATTAAAACAAATTTACACTAACAGATTGCTAGTTAAATCTAGTTTTATATACAGAAGAATTGTCATTCAAATGACCTTTCAATGTCTTTCAAGTTTTTAACTCTATTTTTGCCTATTTACATAAATTACGATTTGCAATACATCTTGTTAATGTAAAACATATTAAGACGCGGCATGTGACATCTTACACAGTAACATAATAATACTTAATGTTTTCAGTTAGAATTTAAAATGATTTATTGCATTAAATTAATTTAAATATCTCAATAATTTATTACACAATGATTCAATATGCTTACCTTGCATATATGCAACACAAATTATAACTAATATTTTATTATTTTGATCTGTATTTCGTTTTTATTGTCTTTTCCATACCATGGTGTTTTATATACACATATACAATACCAGAAGCTATTGCTTCTGGTATTGTATATGTGTGTAAACTAAATGATTAAATCCATATAAAGATATACATACAGTAAAATTGTAAGGATGTATAACATTATAGATATTGAATAAAAAATACTATTAGTCATAGCGTGCATCAACTTTCACTGGTGAATAGCCAGTGAAAGTATCATCAGAATCGGTCCAGCTGATTCAGAGATTAACACAAACAAACAAAACAAAAATTAAAAAATATATATTTTGTTATATGTACCGTGTATACATCCATATTCATTTAGTAACTATTTTTTTAATATTACAAACAGACTCTTATTTTATTTATGTGTATTGATGTAAATTTCTATATGTATATTGTTACGCTCTCAGGGTTTAACCAATAAAACAATTTTGATAAAATTTGGCACGTTTATTGCTTGAACTCAAGTCAAGATGTAGGCTATTTTTACTTCCAGAAAATTATACGCCGAATGCGATTTTAAGTCCACGGGGACGAAGTTGCGGACAGAAATCTAATAATATTATAGCATCGAAAGTGTATAGTATAGTTTTTGTTACGCTTTTACGGCGTTATCGATTAATCAAATTTGAGGAAATTTGTAGAATGGTATATTTAATAGAAGTGGACCTCATACAAAGGTCGTTTGCATTGGTCACTCTCGCCGATTTTTACTATCATACAGCAATGTTTGCATTGATGTGTTATGTGAAATTATTAGGTACTGACATATACACTCATTTGCAAAAAAACAGGCACCTAAGCAATGATCCAAATGTTAAATGTTACTATTGGTTTGTTTCATAAATTATAGGTAGTTTTACTTTCACAATGTTGTAAATTAATAAGCAAATAATCGTTTTATCATAAAATTTTGATAAAATTCATGGGTTTTGGTGCTAAAGTTCACTAGTAGTGTATGCTCGCTAGTAGTGCATATGCTCGTGAAGTTTAAGTTAACTAAGATTTTTGTTTGTTTTTTCTTAATTAAGGTAAAAGCAGTATCAAGTGTGACCCCCTCTAGCTGAAATCACAGCTTAAATTCGTCTGGGTATGCTAGCGAGGATTTCCCGGATACTTGCTTGCGGAATACGTTCCCACTCCGCGGTAATCACATTCTTCAGCTCTCTGATGGTCTGCGGAGCCGGTTGTATTGATCTCACGCGTCGTTTCAGAACGTCCCAGACATACTCTATAAGATTGAGGTCAGGACTTCGAGCTTGCCAATCCAAACGACGTGTGCCGACCTCTTGCACTTACACTTCCACATCGCCAGACCAGTGGGAGCGAGCGTTGTCGTCCATGAAAATTGAGTCTTCGCCTAAAGCGGCCAATGCGGGTTGTGCATGAGGAATTAGAACTTCCGTTATGTATCGATGTCCAGTCAGTGAGCCGTTTTCAATGAAGACTAACTCTGTACGATCCATTGAATTTATTCCTGCCCAAAACATAACAGAGCCCCCACCATAAGAAGTGATTTCTTCAAAACAAGCCTCTGCAAAGCGTTCTCCTCATCTTCGTAGCACTCGCCGACGTCGATCTTCACCGAACAGAGATATCCTGGCTTCAATGGAGAACAATACCCTATTCCATTCTTCTTGAGTCCATGACTCACAATTTCGAGCAAACCTAAGCCTGGAAACTCTGTGCTCACGGAGTAACTTAGGGCCGCGGGCCGGGCGATGACTGCGTATATTGGCCGCGAGAAGCCTCCTCCTGACCGTTCATAGACTAATATGCATATTTCATACTTCTTCGAGGTTGTTCTTAAGGTCCATATACGAAGACTTTCGATTTCTCAATGCGTAACTCACAAGAAATCGATTATCCCGTGGTTGAGTACATGGTTTTCTTCCAGAACTAGGCCTTCTCAACGGAACCGGTGTCTTGATACCGCTGCCAGGTCCTTTTAACCGTCGAGCGACTTACACTTAGTCTCTGAGCTACGAAGCATTGGCTGCAACCCTCTTCGAGCAGCGTAATAATTTTGGTAGCTTTTACCACTTTCTCTAACATTATTGAGACAGCTAAACAGCAATAAATAAAGCTTTGACAATTAAGAATATGAAATAAATTCATAAAAATTTACTAAAAGTTATGAAAACCGATATTATCTTTAGGGGCTTCGCACCAAAAATGTAGGATAAAAATAATTATCACTTTCTGCCATCACCTGTAACTATCAAGATAAGACTTGAAGTCACCTATTGTTGATGTTATCAGGAAATATTATCACTTCTTCATAAAATGTGAAATCACGTCTATTTATTGTTTTCAAGTCGCCATATACTTTTACAACTACTATAAAAAGGTTAAATTATGGTAATTCTGTTTACATCACTTCGGTATCTGGAAATGTTAACAATCTTTGTTATAAATGCTGTCATTTTATTTTGCGACCTTCCACTAATAACGTGATTTTTTTAGCAACCATTTAACCCCTCTTGATTAAGACCTAAATTTGTGTAAATATTAGTTTTGATTAAATACACTTGATTTCTCTCACTACACCGATCTCCTTCCTTATGATGTTCGTGATTTTCCGTACACCCGCCCCCTCCCTCTCTTTCGGCTTCACGTGATTAATAAAAGAAAGAAAAAGAAAATCCGGTCATGTGCTTATTGGGAATCGCGTAGTTTACGAGTATGTAGGGTTCCGCAACCACGTGTACAGTACAAAAGCACAGTTGTGTTCAGTACAAAAGTGGTTAATAATTGCTTGAAAACAAATTAATGTTATATATATATATTGTCTATGATATAGTTACCTTTTTGCTATATATAGTGATTATATAAATTTAATCTCGTTAGGTCCTATTGAATAAATGTTATTCTTAAATGTTGCCGTAAAACCCTCAAACAATAATGATTTGAAAAAAATATTAAATAAACATATATAAAATAATTCGACGATAAAATATCATCATCTCTCCGCGTGTAGTGTAGGGGTGTATATAAAAACGAGTCTGTAAGTTCATGTGTATGCACACATGAACTTACAGAAGGTAGACCTCATACAAAAGGCATTGGCATTGGTACCTCACTTTCACCTATAGGTATCTTGCATTACCCGCCAAATTGCATTGCATTATTCTGGTTTGAAAAGCGAGTAAGGCAGTGAAATTACTGTGTAATGTGACATAATCTTCAAGTCACAACGTTGGCAACGCGCAAGTAATATTACGAGCGTCTATATGCTGTAGTGACGCTTACTATCACATGAACTGTGTGATAGTTTGTCGACCTGGTGTTATACCAAAATAAACTGAAATATTGTATTATAAGTGTTTCAGGATTTGGATTCCATTGATGGAAAAGGAGTTTAAAATTGTTCTCGCTAATGACGTTTTTTTAATAATTTATTTATCATGGAAATATTGTATAGTAGATAGAATTAGATGTTATCGTGGGTCCATTTCGTGTAATCTTGCAAGATCATAACTCCACCAAAGCGGTTGGGATAAATCTTGGGAAGGTATATTTGACTCATAATAACTGTTTGATATTTTTTTTGTTTACTTGCCCTTACTTAATTTTACATAATTCTATATGATCTGGAATCCTTTATATGATATGCCTTTAATTTGTATATTGTCAATATCTTCTACTAAATCTTATATCTTATCCTAATAATGTATGAATTTATATTTATGTTATTATCCTAATAGTTTTTTAATCATGTTAGAACGACTGAATGGAGCTATGCAAGTCTCTAAAATAATCATAAAAACTATAATTTTAATCGGCCTTAATTATTCAATAGTTACGCACTCTCAGTATACACTTTACTCATCGCACGTAAATATTAAGATTTCCAAGCGAACAGTCATAGGTAATATGTAGTCAATAATATATAATGACGATGACGCAGATGGGAGTGATCTTATTTTGAGTGCTAAGGTCGGGGGATGGATGAGACTGAACAAATATTTATATAACTTGAATACTTGTTGTGAACATATGTCCGAGTCTAGGCCACTCTTTAGATTCGAACTCCGGGTAATTAAAGGGTACAGGCAAAGAACAGGGAATGTGAAAAAACAAGGTGGATCAATTTTGTTTTATAACAATGTCTAGATTCAGATTGAAAATGATTGTTGTCAATTTAAATCAGTCCTGGTATTCTGTTCTATATATACTTGTGACATTTCTTGTTACTATCCAGCGCCCTACTGGCCGCTCCTTTATGAAACAAGCTTTAAAATATATCTCATTAATTTTCATGACTCTTTGTTCTCGACAGACTCTTTCCGAAGATTATAAATGGCGGCATCGCCGGTATCGTCGGCGTGTCGGTGGTTTTCCCACTCGATCTGGTGAAAACCCGGCTGCAGAACCAAACTGTGGGACCTAAGGGAGAGAAGCAATACAAAAATATGTGAGTATATATATCGAGCATAGTCCGATAGCTTCCTGGAGAAATTATATGTCTTTGGAGCACGTTACAAAAATCTATTTATATATTTAAAAAAATAATACCCGTAGGGTGGCGCAGAGTAGAATAGTTCTAACCCTTTATATCGGGTGTCGTAAGAGGCGACTGAGGTACCGGAACCAACAGATGGCGGTATATTAACTCAAAATAGCGAACTCAAATACAACAGGATGGACAGCAACATTCCCGTCGCGAATCTACACTCTACGATTGCTATCACGCCTTCTCAGTGCGGCAATTATGGCCAAAATTCCCCCTTTCTTGGGGAGGCCTATGACCAGTACGTAGTGGACGTCCAACGGCTGATATGATGAAGTGAAAGGAATTAAAAATAGGCATGATGGCAAATTAAAAAAAAACCCGTTTTATAATATTCGGAAATATATACTAATTACATAAAACAATATTTCAGCTTACAATTAAGGTTTAATATATGAATATTACTTTTTATTTCATAAATTTTTATTTCGCACCAAATCACGTCTATGTGTCATGGCGTAACCTACTACGTCACTTTAGAGTACACGGATTATTCGTCAGTTGTAAACATTGACACACTCTTGATTCATTTGGATTTTTGTATTAAAAACATGAATTCGAAAGCTTATAGGTGGTGTTCCGTGCCTCTGTGTACGTCTATAAAAATTCCTGACATGCTATTTATTTTTGTACCTTTGAACAAAACAAGACGAAATAAGTGGCTTACACTTGCAAGACGTGATTTAAAAAAAATCTTGCCCGCTACTTAACTTTATTTTTATAAAGATAACTTTGATGTAAGTATTTACTTATTTAGTTTGTATATATTATGTTAATACTAAATCTTGGTGATCTTTAAATATACAAACTTTATGGAGGTTTGGGATCTCTTACATAAGTCATAGGTACAATCGCTATGATTTGTACTTATTTATATAATTTAAATACCTGATTAATTGTTCAATGTAAACTATTACGTGTGGTTTTAGAGATTCAATATCTAAAACCATTAGATTAGCTAATGTTCTAAGAATTGAATCTCTGAGCTCTTCGTGTTTTCTAAGATTAAGTAAAAGCGAATTTATTTATAATAACCTTAGTAGATTTTCTGTTCTCTGATCTGTTTTTGTGATTCTCATTCAGGCTGGACTGCTTTAAGAAGACGTACGCAGCGGAAGGTTACTTTGGAATGTACCGCGGCTCGGCTGTCAACATCCTACTCATCACGCCAGAGAAGGCTATCAAGCTCGCTGCCAACGACATGTTCAGGCATTACCTCACACTCAAAGACGGGTGAGTACGTTTACACGTATATCACGTATATTTTTTTAGTACAAATTTATATACTAAAATCCAATGGTCGATGGCGCTGTAAGGTTCTAAAATGGAGATCGTGTACCGGCAAGCGCTGTGGGCGAATGACCTGGCAAACTCCGCAGGTTCGCGCTGGACGCACGTCACACATAACTAATCCTATTAGAAATCTCTTGGAGAGACCTATGTCTGATATGATGCTGATAATTGAAACTAGTAAATCTAGACGGAAAATATTTTTTTGTGTTAATGGGAAAATGAAACGAAGAGTCTTGTGTTTGTTTAACCACTGTGTGAAATCAGTGTTAATTGTATACAGCTTATACAAAAGGAACACAAGCTTTTGACTTGTTAGAGGCAACAAGAAAGAGGGTATTTTGTACGCTTTGAAATTTGTTCCACTGCCAATAGCGCCTTGGATGGATGCTCGGTTAATTCATACAGTAATCACATACATCGTTCATTCAGTCGAAGGCTGCGCGAAATAAAAAATGCTGCTCCCATCCTTGCTATTATATAATATTTCGTCATATGTTCGCATACATACCTACTCTCGATCGCGTTCCATAATATGTACTATGAAATGCATCAAAAAATCAAGTTTTAATACACTCCACTTTGTCCACGACGACTCAATGTAATTTTATCTTTGTATTTATTCACACGCAGCAGTGTAAATGAAACACTCCTGACTTAGTTAAACTACGTGCATTATGACAATGAGCAGTAATCGCTTGGAAACTTACATATTCATTCCATTCAATTTATGAAGTGTACACAGTCTGACCAGTTTAGACTACTTATACGCTTTGCAAATTATCACTATTTCCCGGTTGTAATAGTATAAATAGATAAACGTGAATGTTTGCATGAACACGGATCTGTTTGAAGTTATACTTGAATTTATTGGATTGATTTTATCATTTATTAGTCTCATTATACTAATATATATATATATATATATATATATATATATATAT
>JACJUM010002477.1:7817705-7850709 GCA_020976665.1 Heortia vitessoides
AAGATTTTTTGTTTTTTTTTCGGACGATCCTATTGCTGGACTACTTAGACGCCAATTCCAGCGCCACCGAAAAAAGAGGGTGGGGCTTCTCATAGATGAGAGGTCCGATGCCCATAATTATCGAGGCTCGACCTAGGCTCGGGCGGCCATCGTTGGGGGTGACGGCCTTCACCCACATAATAGACAGATGATTCTAACTAGAAAGATAAGATCGCGCTGGATGGAACCCACATTCAGGTCCACTGATTTTAATTTACACCTGTAAATCTATTTCAGTACCCTGCCAGTGTTCCGGCAGATGATGGCGGGCGGCATGGCAGGCGCTTGCCAAATCGTCATCACCACGCCCATGGAACTGCTCAAGATCCAGATGCAGGACGCGGGTCGAGTGGCTGCACAAGCTAAAGCTGGTCGGTATTGATAATTAACCATTATTTTTCTTGAGCGGATATATAATGGAAAGCCATTGAAATATGAAGTAATGACACTATTGCAGTGTGTGTTAATAAATTGAATGTTGCCTTAGTTCTCGAAATTTAATCATGTCGAAATAATGCCTAATCATATGAAAGAAATGTGGCCCAAATATATCTTTTTTAAGTAGGTAAATAGTTTCTTATCTTTCATAAAAAAATCTTTCTAGACTTTTTAGACTAATCTTTTTAGACACCTAACGTATTTTCCACTCATGCACTCATTGCATAAGCATTGTGTCTCCTCTTTTTACTTCTTTGTATGTGTATATACAAAAGGTCAGCACTATTTCCCGGTATTTAATACTCAGGAATATTTATGTCACTTTTAAAGCCTAAAGTTTAATGTTTTTTCTAGAGAGCGGGCGTGTAAAAATTGATTACATTGGTCAACACTGATTTTGCCACACGAACTTTGATAGCTAATATTGATTTATCAATCTACCCTCATCATTAAATCACAGTTGTCATCTGTCAGTTAGCCTCATATTTGTTGTGATACGGTAATACTCATAACTAGTACTACGGCGGTAAATTAACAAAAACGCTCATAAGTAAATCGTCATAAAAGTATTTGTACTTAGTTGAATTTGTCGAGGAAGTGTAATAATGACCCTAACTCTTTTTGTTATGTCTGCGTAGAACTTACATTCAAAAAACAACGACGAAATTTTACGAATCTTGTGCTGGAGTGTTATCACCAATGTTTTGGTTTTTCTGTCACCCATCAAGACAAATTCTGGTCCCTCATGTCTGTTGCATAACGTGTGTGAAAAATTTAACCGACTGGAAGAAAGGTGCACGAGCTAAGCCGTTTGCTGTACCCATGATATGGACTGAACAGCAAGATCACGTTTCGGATTGCTATTTTTGTCTCACTGACATAAAGGGTATAAATTACAAGAAAAAAAACACAGTTATCTACCCTAACGTATCTACTGCTATAAGACCAGTCTCTCATTGTAAAAAAATGCTAAAACTAATACCAGTTGCAACAACGTCTGCTGAGAACGACCATTCACATCCGTCTACTTCAAGTCTATGTGTTGACGAGGATGATGACTTTGAGTTTAAAGGAATTGAAAAGGAGCCACATTTGACAACTCAAAGAGACCTAAATGATTTGGTTAGGGATTTAAATTTGTCAAAAAAGCAGTCGGACTATTAGGATCTCATCTAAAAGAATGGATTTTTCTACATCATAATACAAAAGTTAGCTATTTTCGAAACTGTGATCAATACTTCAGAACGTATTTTTCTCAGGATGGAGATTTGGTGTATTGTAATAACATAAATGAAATTATGAAAATGTTGGACATAGATTTTGGACTCTCACAGTGGCGTTTATTCATTGATTCTTCGAAGGCAAGTCTAAAAGCAGACAGAACTAATCACTATATAAAAAAAACATGGCCTACGCGTGCATCGTTAGTTCCTGGCCAAAAAAATGTAAAGTATTTACCCCTTGTAGAGCCAAATAATGTGCTTTTACCACCACTGCATATCAAATTAGGATTAATAAAAAATTTTGTGAAGGGAATGGATCGCAGTGGGAGTGGATTTTTGTACCTAAAAGAAAAATTTCCTAAAATAAGTGATGCAAAAATAAAAGAGGGTATTTTTGTTGGCCTTTATCAGGGAGTTAATAAAAGATTCAACATTTGAAGAAAAATTATGCGGTTTAAAAAAATGTGCATGGAACGCTTTTAAAGATGTTGTTGCAAATTTTTTGGGCAACTCCAAGAGAGTTGGTTAGCGAGCTCTTATTGTCATATCAAGCATTGGGTTGCAACATGTCACTCAAGATCCATTTTTTAGACTCGTACCTGGATTTTTTTCCTGACAATTTAGGGGCTGTCAGTGACGAGCACGGCCAGAGGTTCCACCAGGACATTTCTCAATTTCTCAATTTCTCAGTATGGAAAAGCGGTACCATGGCAAATAGAGCCCAAATATGTTAGCGGATTACTGCTGGACAATTAAAAGGGACCAACCAGAAGCTAAACATTCAAGAAAATCTTAAATTATTAAGTAATTTATAAAAAATAAACGTTTGATTTACGAGATCTGTATTTTTTCTTAATATTTTAAATTATTCAATAGAATAAAATCCTCGGCTAGCAAATATTTCGAACTGTTTATTTTTTCTTACAATCACCAGTTAAAGTAAAAAATATCCAAAAAGTCCGTGTGGCACGAAAAAGTTTAAATTTTGTTGACCAGTGTTATTATTGCAGATACTTATTTATTTGTAACTAGCTACGGTCTCCGGTTTCGCATGGGTAGTAGAGACAATAATGCCTACCAAACGAGTCCCGTCGATGTCGTGAGAAATTCGCTTGGATTTATTTTTGCGCCGATTATTTCGCGACAACTCCTATATTAATTCTTATAAATTATATGATGTACAAAAATATAATAATGTTCATGAAATGCTTAATGTGAACGCATTAATGATATTACAACGCGCTAAGACGCTTAAACAGACAGACGCGCAAAGGACTGTGTTTTATAATATGTAGAGATTTTAAAGCAATCATTACAGTCACATACTAATACGATAGATAATATCTTTGAAGAAGTTACTCTATATATTAACTAACTGTCCCGACAGATGTCCTGATTTAGCTATGCACCTGTGCTTATCATGAAAAATAGATTGCGTCTATAAATTGCGTTTATGCTATCTCCCAAGCCTGGCCTAACGGTAAGCATAAAATATTAAAATCGGTTCAGTAGTTTAGAAGTTTAACCCGCACAAACACGTTGACTCGTAATTTTATTTATGAAGAGAGAGAAATATAATTATGGCATTTTGAAAATATATGTATTTTTAATATAACATCAAAAGTTCTACTTAATAAACACTACTAAATCAGTTTTACTTTATGTCGATATAAAAACAGTTATATAACGCCAGCGCAGCGATATGAAGTTTCGTTTTCTTATAAGACTCAATACTGTAAATAAAGTTGAAAATGTTTCTTTAATAAAATTCGATGCTGTTTCAGAGGGTAAAACGATCCCGAAAGTGACAGCTATGGAGTTGACCCGCAGGCTGGTCAAGGAGCGAGGTCTAATGGGGCTGTACAAGGGCGTGACGGCGACCGCGGGCCGTGACATCTCCTTCAGCGTCATCTATTTCCCGCTATTTGCGACCCTCAATGATCTGGGACCTAGGGAACCTGGCTCTACCACTTCGCCTTTCTGGTAGGTGCTTAAGATATCACTAGATAAGATTTTTACATATTGTAGACCTAAAAAAGGTCGTCTATATTTCTACCTAGCGGTTACCTATTTTATTTCATTGCTGTGTGCAGGGTAGTAGTAGTGAAATTACTGGGTAATATGACATATATCTTTTTTATATCATTATATATCAATCATTATATCTTCCACGTCGCAATATAGCGCAATAAGCGTTTGTGATATTAGAGAGAGAGTAGATGTGAGCGTGTATAGGCTGCGGTAACTCTTATTATCATGCGGACTGTATGCTTGTTTGTCGACCTGGTCTAATAAAAATATTCAATAATCTTCATATTTTGACGTCCGTAGGCGCTTTCTTCAGATAGTAAATCAAACGAACGATAAAGTACTGGTTGTGTATTTGACGGGTAACTATTACAGAGGTTAAGACGTGACTAACTTATTCTATATCATTATAAAGAAAAGTATAATACATTGATTATCACCTAGATTTGGGGATGGTGCCGCGTGCAAATGTATGATGCAATTCTGTGACTAATTACAAGTAGGCACAATATAAGCACAGATATAGAACGCACACTGTTTGCCTTGGCAGCCAGTATCGATTTTTTGTACCGACCGCTACTCAACCATTGTGCTCTGCCGTGGAGTACCGGCACATTAGCTCCGAAATAGCATAGCTTAAATGCTTAGGGCGGGGATGGTTAGCAATATCCTCGTTGTTAAGTTACTGATGTGTGATTGCTACCAGGCATGCCCAACGCGGCGCTTAAAGGAGAAGTTCATCATTTCTGGGGGCAAACAAGCCCATGTCTAACAGCTGATATGGTGAAGATTACTCAAAAAGATATTTTGAACTGTAAATACTACCACTGCACTCTTGAACTACCAACTTTGATGGTAAATATAAAACAAATCATTTATGTGTTTACTTTGTAGCGTGGCTTTATGTAAATAAGGCACTAACAGTGCAGTACAGATTAATGCTATGGTTGGAAGTGGTAGCCGTAGCCGCATGCCTATTAATGACTGTTTTTTTTATTCGTCATCATCATATCAGCCGTAGAACTTCTACTGTCGGACATAGGCCTCTCCAATGAAAGAGGAATTATGACCATACTTACCTTGCTGGGCAGGCCTGTTAGCAGCCACAGAGAGTAGCTTCGCAACGGAAATGCTGTTGCCCATCCCCATCCTGTTACATTTGAGCTACGCTGTTTCTGGTGGATCTACCGGTACGGACTGTGGTACCGTTACCATCTGTCGGTTCCGGTACCACAGTGGCCTCTCACGACACCTGGTACACGGGTACAATTCTACTTTCTATGATATACGCCTTACTTTGATACCCTGCGCCGTGCCATCACAGGTGGTCGTTCTTGTCAGGCTGCGCGTCGGGTTCGGCGTCTGCGCTGGTCGTGAACCCGATGGATGTGGTGAAGACTCGCATGCAGACGCTCACCAAGGGCTCCGGCGAGCGCCAGTACTCCTCGGTCTTCGACTGCATCGCGTGAGTACGCCGTCAAGACAAATGTCCCAATTCATTTTATTTTATTTTCAGAGAAACTTACGAGTTGTTTCACCTGTATGTTATTTAAATACTATTACCTATTGATAAGTTTCCACGTATAATTGTTAATTCTGAGTTATAATAGAAGAAACCCCTGACGTCCATCGCTAGTAATTAAGGAACCATTTTCTGCATGTGCTCGATTCAGTGCAGCAGTACTCCTAATAATTCTGCTTAAAATAGTCTTATTTCAAATGATATTATTAGACTGACACCAATGTATATTCAATCTGCTATAACCAACTACAAGCCATGCAAATGCATTTGGGTTCCGGACATCAGAGAACGGATGAAGCACAAATATAAAACATATTATGGTGTTAATTTAATTTGATTGGTATCACACATAAATATTCATCATATGGGTGGGAATCCAACCCACCGCCCTCTAACACAGAATAGTCCTAATCCTCTTTACTTGATATTTAGGATAATGTTTAAATCGTCTGTCGATCATCTGTACTTACTAAAAAAGGTTTTGGCGAGACTGATAGGGTAACTTTATTCAACAGCCAAACAATGAAATACGAGGGGCCAACAGCGTTCTTCAAAGGCGGAATGTGCCGTATGATCGTAATCGCTCCCCTGTTCGGCATCGCCCAGACCGTGTACTACCTCGGCATCGCGGAGAGGCTGCTCGGGTACCGATAAACACGACACACACACGAGAAAATCAACACACAAACAACCGATGCTGCCCACATTCTTGGTTTGACAGATCTATAACAAATGTAAGAATTGTGGACGTCATAACAGAGTTTTGTCGACTTGGAAAACCGTTTGTCAATTGTATTATTGCAGGTTGAAACGGATTCTCGCGTCTTCTAAATTTCAGCTGACATATGGCGCTCCGTGATATGAATTGTGATGTTTAATTCGTATGCCTATTCGAGAAAACCATTTTATTAGCAACAATTACTATTAGCTAATAAGTATTTCTAGAATGGTGAAATAGAACATTGTGTTTGAGTGTACAGTTTTAATCCGGGGACGCGATATGTTGACTGTGGAATTAAATATCACCAATCGCATTAGAGTAAAATATAATATTACTTATAGATACAAATTATTTTGTGATTGGTTTTAACTGATTCCTACATTTGAATACGAGACATCATGCGCTTTCATGACATTATAGTTTTTCTTTTAGTTTAATATGATATTACTTTCATCAATAATTAAATGTATTAAAATAAATTCAAACGGAAACGTAAGTACGCAGTACGCACTAACATAATTACTTCGAATAGATTCGAAAGGCGCTATTTAAACGTTCCTTTTGTTGAATTTTATATATATATATTTTTTGACACAATTATATTTTCTAGTGTAATGATCAAATCATAGTGCTGGTCATGCTTTTTGCGAGCCATGCGAAAGTTATATACTAGAATCTGAACAAAATTTGTAAATTAACTATTTTGTTTTAAAATGAATAAACAAAATAGTAGTGGATTTTGTTAAGAATGGGTCTAGCCAGTTGTCTAACCTGCTTAACAATTAAAGTTATAGAAAAGCGAATATGACTTTTATGTCTTGCAACTATAGGTACACTTTCAATAAAATTTGACAAATGGAAGTGATTAATGATATATTACAAATATTAGGAATGTTTTACGAATTTTGATATGTTTAATGCCAACAAAATGATTTAAAATATTAAGGATATGGATTTAATATTTTTTATCAAGATTTTTTCCAATTATCAGCTTATTTGTTACAAAGTGTATTGTGGTGTGCATTCAAAGACTTTATGTGATATGATATTCAATATTTGTGATTATTATTTACAGTTAATTGCACATTTCCACTACCATACAATGGTATGTTTGTATAGCTCAATTATTTTTGTATACTCATAGTAGTTTTGGTGAGACATGAAGTGATGTTTTACACTGTTTATTTGCAAAAATTTGTTGTTATTTGTTATTTATTTTATTATTTATATAAGTAAAATGTGCTAGCACTTCAACTAATGCATTAAGTTATTTTATGAAAGACAGTTATTAATTATGATATTATAAAGTAATTACAATGATTATTTTTCCTTATAAATGAATAGTTACAAATGTTCTTCCGTTGTCTTCCTTTTGCATTTATCCTACAATTATTAGGTCACCATTACCAACTCACTATTACCATACTAAGTTTAGTCCACTAACCACTCACTATTACCTAATTGATTAATTTGTAGTTATGATATTAACAATAGTTATTAAACTACATTTTTGTGAAAAGTAAAATGGATAACCATTTGATTATTCTCATATATTAGCCCGCCAGCATAGCCGGTTAGCCTTCACTTAAATTTAAAACTATAATCTGTTACTGGAATAGTATAACAAAAATTTGTTTTGTTTTAAAATGTAAACAAGTTATAATTGTCCCTAAAACGTCGCGTCGGGCCGCACATTTCATAAGAGTTAATATAGACTTATTCAATTTATCAGTATGACAATAATTATAAAGATAAATTATCTAGCTAGCATTAATGTTACCTCATATTTTATGTCAATTTGTAGATCTCCGAGATCTGCGAGTTTTATCAATTTGTTTGAATATACGATGGATATCATTGATATCGATATTTAGGAGAATTTAGTAGATCTTCAAAATTGTGTCTCCAATTGATGGTCAGGATCTTGCCACGTTTTAAGCCAGTGTAAGTGTGTTTTAGTTCTGATTATAGGCAATTGAAGGTCTGGTGAAAACATCCCAGAGGTAATTTCAAATCGCTAAAAATAAACAATATTTGTATCTCTTCGAACGACCGCGATGACCATTAGGGCCATTTTCTAGTCTAATTTGTTTGTCCTACACATTGAGTTTAAATTAACCTTTTACCAGTTTGATTCTGTCGTTAAACTAGGTATATGTATGGCGAAATTGATAAGCGATATTAAAAAAAAATTGATTGAAGTATTCTGCCCACCATTTTGAGTGTTACAATATCAGGAAATTTCGTGTACCAACCATTTAGTAATAATCTGATTAGCTCGGGCACTGTACTCGTAATAAATAATAAATATTCAATTGTTATATATTTACTGTACATTTAACTATTATACACTATTACAGTGTATAATATATGAATGTATGTTGTAAGCATTTTAAATTTAAGCGATATATAGACATTTTTCGGCAAATGCAGTTCATATTTCATGATTACATAAATTTGTTTATTTGCTTTTATTTTTGTTTTTATTTATGAACTGTCTAAAAGGCATGATTCTGATATAGGTGTCATTAAAACAAATGGTTCAAAGAAAACACAACTAAATAGCAGTGACTTAATTGCCAGCATTAAGTATTACGTAAATGATTTTTTATGTCTGTCGTCGCTAAAATATTTATATACCGGCGGTAAAGTCATGCTTAATTATATTAAGGAATACTTAATTTTAGCTGTGGCAATACTGGCGATTGTGCCAACAAGAAAACAACGCTGTTCAACATAAATGTTAACATGAATTAATTATCAAGGGATACATGTTCTCTGTTGCCAACTCAATCAAGCCATCCGCAAATCCTCGCCTTTATCCTAACCTAACGAATTAATATTTTGGAATACTTACCTTACAAATATTCCACCATAGTCATGTAGAGTACAAATTTTATAAAAGATATTGACAGATATTTAATGAAATCCATGTTGATGATAAATTAATGTTTGCACATACATTTTAGTGTATTTAACCATAGTTTTGATGATAACAAATACATACGGATTGTCATAGGTAACTAAAGCTGTTGTTCTTATTCAGACATTTAAATACAAAATGATAAACTTATCTCTAAAAAAATTAAATCACTTAAAATGATAACCTATATTAATTAAAAAATACTTAGTGTGTTTCTTTTTTTATTACATATTTTGCTTATTTATCATATTAATAAATTCTTATAATAAACGAGTGCATCATAAGACAATAAATGTGTTATTATGTGTTAAATTAATTAATATAGTCAATGTCAATTTTGGTGTTTAAATCTATGTATGTCTACTAAATAATTCAGAATTGTTAGTATTTATTGTATTGTTACTAAATATTATTCAGTAGACGGAGAGAGTTGTATGAATTACACGTGCTTTCTAGATGTTTACATAAATGTAGCTAAAATTTATATCCGCCTTTTATTCCCATCTTGCATCTTACCTATAATAAATATATAGTCCGACGCGAACTCGTCTCCCACTAAACATTTGGTTTTTATTGTCATTAATGTTATTATGTGCGGAAATGCATACACGCATTTCCCCAAATACCGGGAAGCATGATCTTTGAGATAATTTCTGTAATCTGCCGGGGAACAGGGATTTCATGCGCTTCCTTGAAAGAGCAATGAAAATAAATTGAAAGTCATGAACCACGTGTAAATTTTTAGGGGGTATAAGAGGAGTTCAAAGTTATATAAGTATAAAAGTTCTACAATTTAACGCAGGTGAAACCGCGGTGCACTGCTGGTGTCTATATAAGGCTAAAAGTCGACTTATATGAATGTGTTAAATTTTCGCTATTGATAAATCTAAATTGAGTTCAAAAGTAGTATGTTTAATTGTAGCCTTGTGTTGATAAAAGATTAGAGTTTCAAAAACATTCTTTTTTAATTTCATTTTAAGATGCTTTAATTCTCCACGGCATATTTGAAGGTATGACGATCAATTTCAATTAGTAGCATTGTCATTGTCATTAATTAATATTGGTTCAAATTAAGGTAAATGCAAAACCGAGATAACTAAACTGGTTGTGCTCCATGTAATTTTTTAATTGTTTAGGTGACAATTATTCTTTGGTCCTTGTCCTGGTTTAATCCACCAATTTGAACACGCTACTCGACTTTTCTATTAATTTGGCGCATTTAAATGATAAAATAGGTGCAGGAATTAGTTTAAGCATCAAAACTAAAAAGCTTCAATTAATATAGTTACTTGTTGCATATTAGGGCCGTTCTACTCAGCTAACGCGGTTCTTCTCTTTTGCTAATAGCTTAACTTCGCCCATGATGGATACCTGATCCGAGGTCGACCCTTAGCGGTAGTCCTTGGGTGATTGCCATCGATCTCGCCCAGAACCCCGCGGGATATTCAGGTACATACAATCGCCGCCGCTCAATAAAGAGCGGCCACGCCCATCCCTCTGGGTAGTACTGGAATTTACTTTTTGAGTAGTCCAGTAATAGGTTATCGAAAAGAAATCATCCTAAATAAAATTTCGCAACCGATATTAATCTTTAATTCTGAGCCATTACTGAGTTACAGCTTTGAGCTAGTGAAATCCCGTTAAAATTTGTCAGGCAAAGAAATTAAAAAGCGAGTAAACATTGCGATAAAATTGGCTACCTAGCCTATTTTAAAAAGCTGATATTTTGATATTGACCCTTCAATTTTATTTATAATGTAGATGTAGAACATCTTTTATAGCTATCTGCATCTTAAACATAAAACAATGAAACACGATACGTACCTATGAACATAGATAACTTTATTCGCAACAAACCTTATGGTTAATTTATCTGATATTGCACGGAAGCTATACTACCAAGCCAAGTTCATGGTCATAGATGTAATAAAATATTTCTTATTCGGTACGTTCCGCTTGTAAGGAACGGAAGCAATTGTAACTGCTCGAATCAATGGCACATTTGCCATGCAAAATCAACAGGTTCATCTCTATAAATAAATTTAGACAAGACATTATATTAACTTATGTTTGGTCTTCTTTGTTATTCATTTTTCTAGTTATGATCATTCTATATTAAAAACAAGAAAATAATTAAATATGGTAGGATGTCCAACACTGAGCGCCATGTCTTGTCCGGACCCTTTTGTGATCGATCCCCCTGCACCAGCCCAGTTTGCGTTGCGCGCCCCTTGGAAGACGACGAGTTCGTGGAAATGGAATTTTTTAGGTTTTTAAAATATAACCCGGGTGGTCAGCATGAAACAATGTTTCATTGCATACTACCTTGTTTCATTGTATACCACTGTCATAATTAATGTGGTTATTCAAAATGATTTTATTTTTTAATGTTTTAATAATGTAGATACTTAAATAACATTTAAGTATTTACATTATTTTCTCTTTTGCCAAAATGCCGCGCACTAAATCTCCAAAAAGAAAAAAGGGGGCCCACCTGTCAATAAACACGCTTCAATCAAGCTATTATATTAAACAGACAGGAATTAAGCGTAAGAAAAACGGCCAAAGAATGTGATGTAGCATATGCTACATTATTTCGATATATAAAAAAATGAAAGCATCAGTACTGCATTATTACAAACTCAAAGACTAACTCTCAATTATGACGTCAACTAATTTTTTACCGACGCTCAATAAGAAGCGCTCCAAGTTTACGTGAAAGACTGTGCACTTAAATTTTATGGATTAACTAGTAGAGACGTACGCCGTGTCGCCTACCAAATGGCGAAAACAAATAATTTCAAATGTCCTGACTCTTGGAAGAAAGAACGAATGGCAGGTAAAGAATAGCTTCGCTCTTTCAAGTCACGGCATGTAGATCATCACTGAAAAGACCTGAGGCATGTAGTCTGGCTCGTGCAACAGCTTTTAATAAGAAACTAAAACAAGTACCGAGAAAGATGAGCAAGAAAATAAGTGTAAAAATTTTAAAAATTAATCGTGATCCTGTGGAAAATGATTACGTACTGGTTTTATTGGATGCTAAAAAACTAAATGTTTTTTACATCGCAAAGATAATTGAAGTAATGGGTTCTAATAAATTTGGGGTTTCGTTTATGAGACTGAAAGTTAAAGACATGATGCAATTCCGCATGTCATTGGACTGATCTTTCGGATATTGATATCAAAGATGTAAAAATCATTCTTCCGCATCCGAAAATCAATGGTACTAGAATCCGGAACTCAACCTTTGTTTTTCCTCTCCGTGTATCACCAAACATAAAGTTGCGTTAAGCGGATTTTTATATCGCAGTAATTACTGCTATCGTAATATCAGTGCTAGGCACCTACTTGGTTCTAAGTGCCATTAGTTCCATATTAATAAAGATATTTGTTACTTTGAGACTAATTAATATAAAGAATATTTTCAATATTATATGTTTATACTTAACGTAGGTCTGTGCCTACAGCTTAATGTGATTTTTGTAACTAAAGACTTATAAATCTTTATAACTAAGTATTTAAATTTGTTAACTAATTATTTAAGTGTTTTTTTAACACCAGAGTGTAATTAAAGAGTGCCATAAGAGATTATTGTTTTGTTGTCACTAAAGGTCTGAGAAATATTGTTTTTAAAGGTCCTATTTACGTGTCTTACTGTGAATAAACCTTTTCTGATTTATAATTAAATGTTTTGTATCATTTACTTGTTCACACGTCAACATTAAATTCAAAACAATTAGTATAAAATACTGTTTCATTGTTGAATAAGGGCGTTTCACTGTGTACACACAATGAAACATTTTCCATTTGTCCAAAAAATCCTTATTGTGAGTTTTGAATTTAATAACGATTATGAAAACGATTAATGCAATTTTATACCTAATCAAATAAACTTAGGTCCATATTTCAAGAAATGACATTAATGTGTAACTTTGAATGTTTGGTGTTCCATTGTTGGACACTTCAACCTATATTCTATTATTACACAGGTCGTGTTTAACAATGGGTCTCCAATTAGTTAGCTAGTGCTATCCCCGCCCACACCTACTCGTTGTATTTTGTGCTACGCTATTTTGGAGGGTCTTTCAGCTATATATACCTACCTCGGTTGCCTCTTACGGCTCTTGTCACAAAGGGAAGTACTTATTTAATCTGCCGGTGCACAGCGGTGTAAAATAAATAATATGTTTGTATTCTTACACACACACAAGACACAAGAAAAAAATACGGTCGGCATCAAAAGTAAATTCAGACTTTGGAACCTTTTTATAGTGAAATAATAGTCCAAAAGTACTGTGACTGACACATCACTGTGACATCTAGTACTAATCTGTATATCTATGACGCTAACTGTACTTACATGGTACAAGCACCAAGACCCAATACAGTCTTTATTTTGGTTCATAGTGTGTATCTGGCGATCTTAACGTCTCAACCAGCACGTTAAACATTTCCTTAGGAGCAGTTCAATTATGCGTGGGTAATCCATTCATACAACGTATAATTTGCATTTATAAAAACCATAAACATATGTGTGATGAAAGATCATTATTATCATAATTGACACTGTAAAGGTCGCATAGGATCGACTAACAGATTGTAGGTAATTGTATTTCATTGTCATATAAGCATATTTATAAACCAGGTACTTACTTTTAATTTCTTTTATTTCAAGGTGTGAATATAACCTAAAAAAACACCTTAATAAACATTAAATCATTGTTACATCACGAACATTTGTTTTAGCACAAAACAATGAATGTTATGTTACCTTACTAATATTATAAATGCGAAAGTAACTCTGTCTGTTACCCAATTACGACTATACTGTTGAACCGATTACCGTTATATTAAATACATAGCAAGAGGAAACATCAATCATGGTTGCATGTTCTTTTTCCTTGTCCACATTATCGCATTTCATCATGCATGCATATTGCATATGTCTAAACTCAGTATTTTAATACTTAATATATTATATGAAAAAAAATAAAGGTAAACGTAGTTTTAACATTTGGGTTACATTTTTAAAGATCTATGCAGACGACGTCGCAAGAGGCTGTTAGTTCGATACAATTAAAAACCTTGATCAGCTGGTGTTTTAGAGGTCGCGCTTCCGCAAAATGCTAGCGACGAACCGTGAAACCTGATTGTATCGTACTTATTAAGTGCAGTGTCACTTTTTCCTACACCAACCTTTAAAAATGTAAATGACTGCAGATACGTTTATAAGAGAAACAAAGTGCCAAAGATGCAGATTTTCTACTCTGGATTGAAATTTTCTACTCACTGTCCTTCAGGGATCCTACTATGGCTGAATAGTGAGTGGGAGAATATACTGGTGCCTGACAGTAATGGTAATAAATTAATCAACAAATGCTGTATCGTATCTGAATTGTTCATTTTGCTACGCTAGCTGCTTCTCCTAACTGCCAATTGATCTCATTACCAAAGGATCGATTCGATCGATTTTTAGGTATCTGAACTAAGTTTACAAACGTAGGTAAATACTTTGGTTTCTATACAATCTTATTGCCATTCTTTTGAGCCCCTATTGGTATTACTCATTGGCACACAGTTAATTGCCCTCTCCATACAGCCTATTAGAAATAACTGTTGTAAATACTATACCAATGACGAAATTAGTGAACGCTACGCACAAATTCCCTCCTCACTCACGATCTTGCGAAGGCGCAACATTGGCCGGTCAGGTTCTCGCGGGCGCAGTCGTGTAGAGTTGCGCAAATAAATATTGTACCAATGTTTTTGTTAAAGTGTACATTGTTTTTAGTCGTAACCTTTGATTATGTCTTTTCTTCAAGATCTAGTACGCCTCTTATAAAAAATGTAAGTATGTAATATATTATTGATTGGCGTGTCTATGTAGTTTTACATTTGTTTGCTGATACTCGTATTAAGAATTAAGGCACAGATATGCATCGAGTTTTTTATTAAATAGATCCTACATTGAATAATTGAATTATATGATTACAACGGATTTAGATATAATACAAAAGTTAAAATCTTAAAAAAAATGTTTTTTTTTAAAACTGCGTCGTCTGTACTTTTGGTTTGAAATAGCGTTTTTAATTCTTTTTATAAATTCGTGTCGATCAGAGTCTGCCATCTAAAACTAAGATCGGTAAGTGAAATTATATATAAACCAGATGAGCCGATGGAGATTTAATTAACATTGAGCATAACATCTTAAACTAGTCACAAAACGATATATTTATAACTGGTTTCATTTTTGACCGCAGGTTCATTCGGGAGGCGTTCATTACGAGGGTCCCCATTGGTCAACGTCAGAAAATGCACTTTACTGGGTAGATATAACGGCTCAGAAGGTACTTCGTTTAGATGAAGAGACCGGAAACGTAACATTCAAGGAATTTGGTAAGCTCTTATATCCGTAAAAATGGCTCAGGTGGTAGTTTCAACCGCCTCGAAGTCTCGAAGGCATAATGACGTAATGCCATGTTAATTCGACTCCAAATCAGGGCACTTGTAGAAAAAGTATTTTTTATATACGTTTGTGTCTCCGTCTCCGGATATCCAGGTTATTCATAGTTCCGTGGAAACAACATCTACAAACTAAGTATAATATCAATATCTTTATACATAGGTAGTATAACACAAGGTATGTCAGTCGTCCTAACACTTTGTACGTACGCTTATATCCTCCTTAAAATCTTACATGTTGTAAATATAGATGTTAAAAAAGTACGCAAATATCTCGTGTAACTATTACGGGCGCTTTAATTTTTAGCGCTTAAAAAAAACTTTAAAATATATTAAAATTTTAGAGAAATAATTACGATACAATTAAGACACACACGTAAGGTGTCTTTATTTATCTTTAGATCCTATTTTTCTAAAGGGATAGGTTTTCTGCTGTACAAAAATCCAACAATACCGCCTGAGCAGTGGTCAAAACTATTCTTAGAAACTCCCACTAAATACGTAGTGTCACTATCGAATAACACTACATTTTATTGTCTATGAAAATTATTTTTTCGAATTAAAAATATAGCCTATGTCCTCTCTTAGGGTCTAAAGTTTGTATGTGCCAAATTTTATCAAAATCGGTTTAAAGGTAGGTATAAACGGGAAAGCGTAACAGACAGACTGACAGACGGACAGAGTTACTTTCGCATTTATAATATTAGTAGGGATGACTCATAAAACATCCCCATGCCCAAGACGTTAGGAGGAATTTTGCAGTGTTTCATATGGGTATACAGCCATCTGTAGTAAAATATTACTTTAAGAAAAGTAGTAAGAAAGTAGAGTATTAGGTACTCTGTCACTGCCTTCAATATTGTGGTTATTACCTAACGATAAAAACACTTATCTTTTATATTTTGAAATCGATATCACAATATTAGTATAGTAAATAATATGGATAATTCTAAGATAAAACGGTCCTCTTAAAGGCCATCAAGTTTCTTACGTCTGTGATAGCAATATCTGCAAAATCTTCGTAAAATAACAAGATTACTGGCTACCTAGAGGTAGCCCGCGACTTCGCTCAGGTTTGACCGTATGCCGGCAAAATTCGCACTGTCGTATTATTTTCGGTCTCTGAAATAATTAACAAAATCAGTTAGCAGGCATTCTCTTTAAAATCGATCCAGCTATTTTATAGACTAACAACAAACAGGTGGATAATATGAATTAAAAAACGTTATCTTGATGTTACAAACAGATACTTCAATCTTATTTATATGGATAGAGCAGCATTTAAAATAAAAATATGAAAGTAAGTATTTATGGTACATAAAACAAAAATAAGAGTTAAATTTTTTTGTCTATTAGAGGCGAGGTGCCGGCAGAGCAGAATAGTACCTCCCACTGCACCAGGTGTCGTAAGAGACGACTAAGGTACCAGAACGGACAGACCGCCACCTTTATCCACCCAATACAGTGCTACTCAAATGCACAGCTCCACTCTGCGGTTGCCAAACACGCTTGCCCAACGCGACAATTATGGGCAATACCTAATGCTCCTTTCTTGGAGAGGCCTATGTTCAGCAGTGGACTATCAATGGCTGGTATAATGATGAGGTGAACTCCGAAACGGCTGTACTAGTTTTAACTAAACCGATTTTTTTTATAGCTATTATTAGGTACAAGGAGTAACTAAGGCTACTTTTATTATTCTCCCGCGACCGTGAACCACGCAGGTGAAACCGCTAGCTATAACAATAACTATTTATTATTCACTTATATTTAATTATTCAAAATGTTTTACAGGCTACGGCCCCGTGTCCCTAGTAGTATCAGTAAAGGACTTTCCCAAGTTGGTGTTAATGACGGTTCGTTCTGAACTCTACTTCCTGAATTGGGATGCCAACCCTGGAGACGCTTCCCTGAGGCTGCTCAGCGCAGTGGACATAGGGCTGCCAGATAACAGGTGCAATGACGGAAAGGTCGATGGAAAAGGCCGATTGTGGTTTGGTGCGTATTTTTATAATATTACTAGCTGTGCCCGTGACTTCGTCCGCGTGGAATAGCTTTTTTGGGTACCATACCTCTTTACCTTAACTTATATAAACTTAGAATGCCATGTTTATTTATATTGAATCAAGCCTGAAAAATAAGTTTCAAATTTCTAGTCCAAAAAATAGCGATACTTCCATACAACTTTTCATTCCCCTTTTCGACCCCTAACTACCCTTATATCTAAAAAAATAAATTTGATGTAACCTTAACATTTTTAAAGCGTATATAGGTAGATATTGATGATCAGATTTAATAAGTTCATTCACTTTAATATATGAAAATAATATAAAGTTTAAAAAAATTAATCCGATGATTTTCAAACACAATATACCTAGCTATAGCGAATAGAATAGTACATCCTGCAGTACCAGGTGTCGTAAGAGGTGTTGCGGTGATATCCATCCGAAACAGTGTAGTTCAAATGCACAGGGTTCAGCGATTACCAATACGCTTGCACAGCGCGGAAGTTAAGGGCAAAATTCCTCCTTTCTTGGAGAGCTTACAATGGCTGGTATGATGCTGATGATGATGAATATTAAAAATACAGTAAAGATAAACAAATCAATAACACTTGGCTTTTCTTCATACAGGCACAATAGGCAAAGAAGTGGGAAATAATCTGCAAAAAGATCAAGCTTCACTATACATGTTGGATGAATACAACTACGCGAGTCCTGAAGCGAAGGTGCGACCGGTGTCAGTGTCCAACGGCATCGCTTGGACAGCCGACAAAAAGTTCATGTTCTACATTGATACGCCCACAAGAAATATTGATGTTTTTGACTTTGATCTTGATAACGCTGTTATTAGTAAGTTCATTTTAAGTCTTAGCTGTAAGTTAATTCATAAATACAGTACTATACCATTAAAAAGAACTTTAATACTTTGATAAATATTTTTCGTTACAACATTTAAGACAGTAAAACTGCTTTCTAAAGCTTAAGTGAGTGGTCGCAACAAATTAAAAAACTAGTAAACCACATTTCAGTATGATTTAATCGATATTTGTATTTTTACGTCAAATCTGTATTTAGTATGATATTTATGATCCCTCTTTTGTCTGATATCTGAGTGATTCTTTAAGCTAGGTCAACTCAAGGAATCAGATGTGATTTGTTGACGATATTTTTTTATTTATAGACTAGCGTGCCTGCGACTTCGTCCGAGTGGAGTAGTGACTTTAAGCACCATAGCTTTTACAAGGGAAAATTCCATCTTACATTATTTGTAAAACATATATTTTTGGGCGTGTTTGACATTTTTTAATGGTGCTCCGCCCCTTTTACTCGTAGCGTGATGTTATAGCCTTAGGTACTCTGAAGTCCGATCAAAATCGGTTCAGGCGTTTGAGAGATTACCTCAAGCAAACAGATAGACAGCCAAATATTTAAAAATGATATTTTTTTATTTGTACCGTGTATACATCCATGTGAATTAAGTACAAAGAACAGACACTCCAATTTTAATTATAGGCCAAGCCTAACTTAGTTTTTTAGTGAGTCCGGGTAACATCGCCGACTGTCATGAAAATAGAATCTTTATGTGAACATATATCTGTTGAAATATCCTGTTATCCAGATCATGTATATTTCATTAAAAATAGCAGTATCGTAACCTTGCTAATTGCTTTGTGTTACAGAAAATCGGAGGACGCTATTCAGCTTCCAGGCCAACAATGTAACTGGCGTTCCCGATGGAATGACTATTGACACTGATGGGAACCTTTGGATAGCATGCTATGACGGAGGGAAGGTCTGTCTACTTAACTGAGGGACCCTAAAAGCCGTGGAATACCGGCAGAATAGAATAGTACCTCTCACTTTATCGGGTGTCGTAAGAGGCGACTAAGGTAACAGAACGGTATATCCATCCAAAAAAATGTGGTTCAAAAGCACAAGGCAGGTATGGGCAGCAGCATCCCCGTTAGGAAAGTAAGTAGCGCTCTGCGATTGCCAACATGCTTGCCGAGCGCGGCAATTACGGGCAAAATTCCCCTTTTCTTGCTAATATGAAAGTGATGATGATAATGATAATGATAATGACCTGTAAAGTTTGACAAGTATAAAACATATGTGTATTAAGCGGGCTCCGACGTCTCAAATTTTTAATATTATCGGAGCACAAAGCTTGCTCTAGACGCGCAATCTAGCATTACATTGCGTTGGTCCGTTCCTAAAAATTGCTTATTATAGATCTGCCTGTATTATACCACTGCCTTGACTGATTTTTATATGAGCACAAATTACAATTAATCAAAGAAGCCACCGTAGAAACTCCGACATAAACTTGTTCCAGGGGAACTTTGCCTATAATTATTTTGGTAGACCAGCGTGGTGGCAAACACAGGGGTTAGTTTTGCGACAAGAACGCTGCTACCACTTCCCGCCCTGTTTCATTTTGGTTGCGCCGTTTCAGGTGAATGTACCGCCTATCGATTCTGGTACCTGTCACCTCTTACGAGATGGTACAGGGAGTGTACTATTATGCTCTGCCGGTATCCAACGGCCCAAACACTAATCCATTATCCATTACACACTAATCCATCCAAAAACAAACAACACACAAAGAAGTTTCTCTGTATTTCAGGTAATTAAGGTAGACTCGCGAGCAGGCAAACTCTTGGAACAGCACACGATTAAGGCATGTAAAGTGACGTCAGTGATGTTCGGTGGCCATGACCTGTCGACATTATATGTCACTACAAGCAGACGAGGGCTTACTCCTTCGGAGTTGGCTCTGCAACCCGAAGCGGGATCGTTGTTCGCTATCGAGGGTACTGGTTCTAAAGGTCTACCTGAAAACCAGTTTATTTTTCCTAACGCTGATAATTATTAGATTAAATAAATAAAAATAGTTGGATCTTGATTCGTAAGCATTTAGTTACATTTTATACAATAAAACTAATAAAAAATATTTAGCCTTTAATAGAGTATTAGATGGACATACAAAAATGTTTGTAATTAATTATTATCAGATGTTATTTTATATATATTTAAATAATTACTGGTATGTTTTTAATTGGTAGCTTTTATTGAGTAAAAAATAAAGCAGTTAAATTAATTAAATAAATACTCAGTTTTGGTTTTTATTTTAATTTACAAATACACTTATTGGTTGGAGCAGATATTCATAGGTTAGTGAGTGAGTACTCGTGAGTATGTACAGAAAGCAATAGTCATTGAGGGTTTTCTGAAATGGTCTATGTTAGATGGCAGCTGGGAGATAAATATCAATAAAAAAGTGGCCCACAGTAATGTAGTTCTTGTGCTGAATGAACTTGACCTTTCAAAAATATATGCGTACCTACATACATACTTTGTAATATATTTTCAGTTACTATGCTAGTAGGTATATAGTTATTTTGCAGCATATCATATATATATATATCTCTTATGTGTATCTGACCATACTGTCATATAAAGAATCTGACTTCAGAGGATAAAATTGATGTTTTCATTTGGTTAAAAGTTTTTGTTTCTATCATAGCCATGTAGCCTGAAATTCGAAATAAAATATAAATAAACTACAACTTTAGTGAAACACAAACAACTGCAATTTAGTAGTACGAAAACGAAATAGTTAGTTAGTTTTTAGTTTTAATTCGGCACCGTTACCCATAATAAAATCAATAGCACTTCCAAATACAAGCGAATTCGATTAAACAATATGCTCTGTACCTATGACTCTCTGCTATTTGACAGCCGTTTGACCAGACGCCTACGTAGCGCTACCTGGTGTCAGAAAAAGTATAGATTCAGATTTGTGTAAGTTGATCTGTAGCTTTGTATACATATATAATATTTTTTATTATATTGATTATTAACGCTTGATAAGTACCTGTTTGGCCCGATTTATTTTTTGTGAGCAAGCTAATGGTTCTAAATAGAAAAAAAACGACACAATGCCTAAATACTACATAACTAAATACTAAACTACATAATTAAATACTAAATAACTTAAAACTTTATTAGATAGTTGTGGTAAGTAGTTTTAGATTACCCAACATACTTTTAACTGTCGGTTAGAGATAACGTATCAATGTAGAAACTTTTTGTACCTAACTAGTAATTTAGTTGGATTTATTATTATTAGAGGAACACGTGAAAACACACCAAAACCCAAATAACACCATATTATAAAAGATACGGAAAAATCGTAATAATTACTTAATCGCCTAGATTTTAGAATACACTGTATTCAATGATATCTTTGACGTTATATTTTTTGTTTTTACATTACTCTACTTTAATTAATACTTGAATTATTTAATTTTAAGTTAGGTGAAAATTACACCGTAATACTACACCAGCACCTATAACAGCAAAGCGAATAAAAAGTCATAATTTAAGATGTGTTTTTTAGATTTTAACTTATGGGTTTTTATTCCTCATAAGTCTCTTCGATTTACCTTTATTCGCAGCCTACCTAATATCAAGAAATCTTTGAGTAGAGTAAGCCCAACTAAATCTCTTTTCTAACATATAATTAACCTGTTAAAAAGACTGAAATATTGATATAAGTAGATTTTTAAATTAATATATTTTCAATTATTAAAATAAATCCATCTATCTGTATCCACTGCCAAAAATTTTAATTAATGAATACTTTAATAAATATTCCATACAGTCATTTCATTGTGTAATAATTTATAAGACGTCAATTTTATTTTTGAATATATATAAGGAAATATATTTTTCGGCTGACCACACCACAAGAAAAAAGACAGGCGTGTAGGTGACGCCGATGTGAATTGTTTTTGAGATTTCAATCTTCCTGAAATATATACATAATTCCGCCTTTTTCTACGTTTAGCTTGTGATCTTATAAATAAACATGACTAACATAGGCCCGAAGAAGGACGGTGGGCCTAACGTTGAGTATTTCCAATCATCAGAGTGTTTAGCTCAATTCGACCAAATTCGTGTTTGGTTGCAGAAAAATTGCAAGAAGGTTAGTATTATAACACATAATTTGTATAAATAACAGATATTATTAGAACTCTAATACTGAAATTTTAATAAAGGAATAAACTGTCTGAAAACGAGATTGAGTGCCTGTGTAGAAAGTTCGCTGTGTGTGTAATTGTGGGATAAGGTGGGTTACTAACCCAAGTATATCATCATTTTGTTACTTATTTGTATGTAATGATAATACTTTATCCCCACTTAGAATATTAGATAAGAAAAAAAACAAGTTGACATACAATTCCACAGCCTATGTTATAGCAAGTGTTACTGCAGCCTATAAACGTTAATAATATCACAAGGATATTACTAGCAAGCTGCCTTGTGACTTGATGAATAATATATCAAATTACCCAGTAATTTCACTACCTCTTGTCACCCTTTAAACCTAAACACAGCTATATAGAGGTAGAAATAGATGATAGTGAGATATCCATGCATATGCATGAGGTCTACATGTGAATTTAAATAGTTTTAGACAAAGAATGCACTTATAACAAGCTAAAAGAATGCCATAATAATGGCTATGTATTTCATATATAGTGTGCTTTCTTAATATTATATTTTTATCATATATTTCAGCATGTCCAAACTGATCCACCAACAAAGGAAGGGCTGGCACAGCTAGTCATTCAACTTATTCAATACCAGGAAAACAAGTTAGGAAAGAATGCTTCCGACCCGCCTTTCTTGAGACTACCAGTAAGTAAACCATACCTAATATAATCATACAATGTGTACATGTATAGCTACGCAACCAATAGATTATTTAGTGCATACATAAAATAGAATAGGTAAAGGTGATTTTCTAACACTTAAGTTTCTGACTTAAACCTAAATTATTAGCTGGTATTTAGAATTTTTATTATTGTCTAAGTTCTGGACTATATATTTTCTTGATTTAAATGCATACTGTCATCTAACATTTTGTTAATCTAATACAGTAGTTCCCAAACTTATTTTTCTCGTGGACCACTTTCAAAATGTTACTAGTTTCGATGGACCCCCTGCTGCTACATTTCTACCACATTCTTAAAGTCGCCAAAAAATGAAAAAGTGTCGCTTCTGAGTTCTGTCCCTATATTCCGATAGGTAAAATAAAAACGAAAAATACGGTACATTTTATAACACTTTATTTATTAAAAGAATAGAATTGCAAGAAAAAATTAAAAGGGTAAGTCACAATTTTAATTAATGGGAAGGATGTATTTGTTGGAGTGTCAGCAAACGATCAATGTTTGGCTTTATTTTCGATCAGCTGTTTGGTCATTTTGTATGGGAAGTCGAAAAATTTAATGTCTAGATTGGATAAGTCGTAGAACAAACATTGTTCAGGGTGACCTATAGACCACGTGGCCGAGAGGTTTTAAACGATTTACGATACACCCTGTATAATAAGTATGTATTTCCAAAAAAGAAGTATTTAAGTATGTTTATCGGTTGTCTAGTACCCATAGTACACAAGCTCTGCTTAGTTTGGGACTAGTGGCTATGTGTGAATAATGTCCAAGAAAAGCAGATAAATTTTCGTGGACCCCCATTAGCATCTTATGGACCCCCATTTTTGTTCACGCCTACGTAGACCCCCAGCAAGTCTCCCGTGGACCCCTGGGGGTCCACCTGGACCACTTTGGGAATCACTGATCTAATATATCATTTCCATTAACAAATTTTGTTGAAATGTAAACATTGAAAATGAAGTACTTTTGCATACTTTATTTGTATGTAATAGTATAATTACTAAAAATAAAGTAGGATATGTATATGAAGTATGGTTGGCAACCTTAGTCCTATCGTCACTGGAGGAAAGAGTCCAGGGCGCTCATTAATAAGGGGATTTATTCTTGCGCTCATCCCACACCCACTGGGTAAATTTGCAGGATTGGAACGAGACCAACAGTGATTTGAATAGATATTCATAAATAAAAACATGGCATTGGAAGTCAAATATGAAACTTCATGGGAACTAGTTTGCAAGAGAAACCAGTGGCCTTTGATGTGATGACCTTTACCGGCAAAAAAAGTCAATTTATCTTATTTAAAAATCAAATTTAAATGTAAGATTGGCTTAAACAATCTGTCTTTTCAGATGAAAGTGTTCATGGACATGAAACCAGGCGGTTCGCTCTGCACGGTCTTCGCCACCATGTTCCGCTTCAAGTCGGAGCAGCGGTGGCGCAAGTTCGACTTCCAGGTCGGTAAGGTATGCACCGCCCCGCACGCCGCCTCGCTCACCGACCTTCGGCCTCCGCCCCGCAGACCCCAGACCCTGCACCAAGCGAATAACAATGCATCAAACAATGTGTTTGCGACTCTTTGACACAGTTGAACTATAATTAATATTGCTTAATGTTATTCTCTGAATATTTTCCTGATCCAACAATTAAATACCTAAATGACCTGAGGACAGTCTGTAACCAAAATACATGGTATCCATGTGTGAGCTTATACATTACTGACTTGGTCTTTACAACATAAAATATGAAGAATGATGTTGACGATGTGCATAAACATTAACTAACTTTATTATGATTATTTGATGTATACTGCGAATTATAATATTATTACATTTAAATAAATTCATTTAATTAGAAACAATGTTAGAGTCGCAAACATGTTGTTTCTCTAAAAGCACGATTGTCAGGGTATGACATATTAACAAAACAAATATGCAGGTTTTGTAAATACCACTTAAATTTTTTTTTGCAACAATACAGGTTAATATTACTTACTATCACCTTTAAAAGTATAAAGAGTATTATTTAGCACAGTGATTTTCAAATATTTCTACACATTTGTTTTTTTTTATTCTCAGTTTAAAGCATGTCACAGAATGCACATGCTAGTTAGTTTTATTCAAAGGTAATTTTTTTCTCATTAATTCATAGGTACTGGAATTTGGGATTTCCCCTGCTTGAAAAATCCGAAACATACATAAAATCATTTCATGCAATCCATTTTTCATAGTTTGTGTTTTGGGGGAGATATTTTGTGAAAATTGTTAATAATCATGATAACAAAATGTGCATTGTGTGTCGAAATAACAGCGTTTTTGTAACTAATATACAAATGTATCAAAAACAGTAAAAACACCAAAATATTTTGTGCATGCATTTCAATTGATTCTTTTGCATTAACACATGAATATCTTTTAGATTCTATACAAATGGTGAAATCTTCTTTTGAATATAACATATCTTGAATGAAAATAATTATCAAAATTGCAATAAGTATGATTTTTTTAAAACGAAACAGTTTTGAAGGAAGTGCGCTTTTTAAAAGAGATTTTTTTACAACGAAGAAAGTTAATAAACTAATGATTGTATAGTTATGAAAGTGACCAGTGTGGATTGCGTGATTTTTCTACGTATTTGTACTTACTATATGACCGGAAGTACCTAAGTTTGGTATCTACGATGTATATCAACTAACTGCATTTACAAATAAACAAGACTAAAATATCTATATTTCCTGTAGAATCCACTTTGAATTAATTAAATACGCCTGAAATACTAATACTTGATTTCTCCCCTCCCCAACCCCGTCCTCCCATTCGCAGAACCCCTCCCGCAAAGATCTCAACGTGCAGATGATGATGGACATTGAGTCCTCGTTGGTGGCTGCCGAGGTGATTCGCACGCCCTGCGTCTACATCAGACCAGATGTGGACAAGCCCACTGCGAACAAGGTCAAAGATATCGTCGGACACCATCAGGGAGATATTTGTGGTCAGTGATATTTTTTTTAAACTTTCTAAGAGAAATCTCCTAAGGAAGCCAATGTCCAGCTGACGTCCTATGGTCGTCCTATGGCGGATATGTTTATGATGAAGTGAGAATGTGAAGGTTTTACTAATACTTCCTTACTTAGTGGTTTGTAGGCGAACTGTAAATATTTTTCCAAATTAAAGCTTTGTTACTTCTCATAACATCAGCTATATTTCGGTCTAGTCAGATGAGGATAAGAAGAAAAGGCGGAAATTTTATTTTATTTTTGATTTCTGTTATTTTATCATACAAGCAACAGTTAAATTTTGTTTATTTGTATTGATTAAAACTGGCAACTTAACGGCAGCAGTATCACGGCGAGTGTTTCTAGTGTGTGTATCGGCTTACTAACCAGAGTAAAGTAATATAACTGAGAGAACATGTCGCCGCTCAAACCTAGGTTGATACGCCGTTTATTTGTATGGTAGAGGACGAAGAAGACGCGACGCACATTATCTACCCGAGCATGGACCCGCTGGAGGAAGAATACGCGCGGCCGGTGGTGCGCCGCGGGAACCACGTGCTCGTGCACTGGTACTACCTGCCCGACAGCCACGACACCTGGGCGCAGGCCGACCTGCCCGTGAGTATATCTTACTTTACTTGAACCAATATTAACCAGGCGCGAATGTAGGCCTGAATATAAGAGACATGCTGACTACAGTAATTTAATTAATTTATTTATTATAGGTACACGTACAGATTACTGTCATACATAACCTAGGAGATGTATTGTTTTTATAAGCCTTTAACGCGAAGGTATTAAGGTATATGAACGGATCTTATACTGTGTATTAATGTCGATAAAAGATCTGGTGACTCGATAGAAGAGAATTATTTTGTGCAAACACAACAAGCCATACCGCTTGCTTACGACATGCATACAATAAGATCATTTTAATATCTATAATGCACATATTTTGTTACACTTAACTCTAAGTTGGTGCAATGGCGTATTACACATTTGTGCCTGAAGCCTGTTCAAATTTACTGCTACTGCCCTTAATAATTCGATATCCTAAAGTGTAACGCGTCCTCTCTAGCGAACCAGCGTGTCAGATTCACTGGCGTTTTGTCTTTCCCAATTTCTATTTTGAATCAATTTATATATTTTTTTGTTTAAGTCTAAATAAATGTTGACTTAATTTTCCGCCCTACTGGTAAATCCGCTACTGAGTTGGTTGGCAAGTTAATGGTAAAATTTTATCTCTAGAAAAACGTCTAAAATGTAACAGTACCTATATATTTTCTTCAATACAAATATAGTATTTTAACCATTAGCCCTGAGTAGAATTGTACCTCCCCCTGTGCTTATTGTCGTAAAAGGCGACTGAGGCGAATATATCCACCTAAAGCAGTGTAGCAATACAATAAGGCGGGGATAGGCAGTAGTATTACTGTCGACTACGCTTAACCAGCGGGGCAATTATGGGCAGATTCCCCCTTTCTTGAACAGACCTATGTTCAGCAGTGGATGTTTTAGGGCTGCCGTGATGATGATAATGCTGTCTTTTTCCGCAGACGTGTTACTCTAAATAAAGCCTTAATATAATTGTCGATATCATTTGAACACAGGTTGATGTGCCGGAGTCTGCAAACTGGGATTGCAACCGGTCGGAACCGTGGCGCGTGTCGGCCTCCTGGGTGCTGGACCTGCCGCAGTACAATGAGTGGATGAACGAGGAGGATTACGAGGTTGACGCTGGCGGAAAGAAAAAGGTATATGACAGCCCTTTTATTTTATTCTAGGGACGTCTAGCGGTTGTCCTCGCATTGTTTCCGTTCCTGTGAGAATAATAAGTAATAAAAGTTTTGTAAGTTACTCCTTATTACTTCAGCTATCTGCCCGTGGTATTCCCGTTATAATCGGTCCAGCTGACTGGGAGTTTAACTCCAATGGACTGACGCATAGTTGTTTATCCTGCTTGGATCTATAGTAACCATCTATCAACAGAATTTTATCTGTTTTTTTATCTACTGTTATTTATTTATTTACTTGACAAGTCTAAAGTCGTAACTGGCCAGAAATACTGCTTGATTAAAGGTTACCAAAAGATAAACTAAGAATTAGGTAAAAAGTAACTAAAAAATCTATGATTTATTAATGGCGTAGTAGGTATAAAATAATATATATAGTATATTTTAAAATTTTCGTCGTACTATTATAGTATATATCTAAAACTGGTTATTTTTGCTAATCGTAACTCTGTTTCGACAGGCCTGATGGCGCTGATGGTAGTGATCCTAGGTAGGGTTTAATGCCCACCAAGGTCAAATATTTATATGACGGATATTTGTGTTTGTTCTGTGTCTGGTTGTTAGATATGTATTTAAGTATTATATTTGTGATCCCTTTATTGTATTCTATGATCCTCTGCTATCCATTACAAAAATGCTTTAACTGTCTTTATCGGAGTATGAATTTATTTTTAAAAAAGTTCGATAGTAACCTGTATGAGTAATCTGTATTTCATTTTTCTAACATTTTTTTTTCCTAAGGTACACAAGTTAAGACTGTCTGTGGATGACCTGATCCCTGGAGCGGAGCCGTCGAACAAGGTCAAGAAAGGCAGTAAGAGGAAACGCTCCCCGTCGCCACCTCCACAGAAACATGGCAAAAGGAAGAGGTGAGATATCCGTATATAAGAATTTTTACGATTTATTTTTTGTTGTGTTTAAGAATCATGTTGCGTTTACTTAATAGTATTATTAATTGAAATCCGGAAATTATAGGAAGGTCTTTTTAAATTTACTTCGATATTCTATATTTTTACTAATGCATTTTAAATAATGTAATAGCCCGACCACGGCATTAATGTCACATAATTATTCATATCAACATAGCCATCAGGGTCATGAAGCATAATTATTCAATAACTTCAGCTGCAACTGGAAATATTCATAATAAAATTACTCCTGAAACGGCTTTAAAATACGGTTTATTTAATTTTTTGGTACTTTGGTCTGAAGTCGAAAATCTGTTGCCGCAAGGTAACTAAAACAACGGAAAATAAAAAAAATTATTGTTAAATAAATAGCGATTTTAAGCCGTAAAATAATTTGCTTTTTTCTGAATAGTGAATGCGTAAATATAACATTTACTTGAATAATATTTAGAGTGTACACTACAAAAGCACGTCGCGTGTTTGCAGCCGTATAACGAAGCGGCGTGACAACGACGGCGACGACGAAGAAGACAACGCGTCGAGGGACAACACGGACGCCGTCCCCACTCCCGAGAACGAACGCTCAACCGACGGTTGGTGTCGTCACTGTTCAGTAATTTTACTCTAGTAACACAAATTTTCATAGCCACTATTGCGGAAATTGAAAAAGCCTTGTGGGAATTACTATTGTGTAGCGACTGCGTGACTGCGTCATCTTCACCTTATCGTAGGTGCAGTACAGAAATGGTGATACCATAAAAGAACAGCACAGCTTTCGGCGTACTAGGGTTTAGGCTCAGCTTTCCGTAGGATGTGCTATGCGAGGACGATATGGTCTGTAAATGATTATCCCGGGTTAAAAATAAATGTTTAAGTCGATAGTTAATTGTAGAAGGTCCACAACACGGTTTCGTATATTTGTTCTGGCTGAAAAAAAAAATATAACAACATAAATACCATCGTTATTTGCATAGTAAAAATATTTAATATCTTAGTTTTCGTAGTACCTACATTATTGTTCGTAGAATTCAAGACTTATAATACGTTATAAGTCGAAAGTGGTAGATAGCAGCCAATATTCAATAGTATATAGTCAGTATAGCATATGTATGCTTATATTTGTCTATATTGGACGGTAATATTGTTAGCACCGGCAGCCCCCGCAGAGACCCCGTCGGCAGCTGCGGACGCGCCCGCTACCCCCGCGCCGCCCATGGACACGCACGACGACTCGCAAGGGAAACACTCCGATTCTAATACGCAGGTAACTGTTGCCACACTAATATGTTGAAAGTAAGAAAGTTTAAACTATTTTTGCTGAATTTACCATTCAAAGGTTTTCTTTAAAAAAACGCTCCATGGGATAAGCCGCTTATTTTTTCTTATTTATATAACCTTTTTGTCGTTGTTATTGGTGTACAATTAATAGGCGTCGTCGTTGTAAATAAAGATCGAAGAAAACTGGGAAGCTCTTTAATTTAAAAAAATCATAAATATATGTATGTATCGCAACGTATTTCCGAGTGTCTTTTTATTAATTTATTCGTTATTTTAACTAAATCAACTTGTAATGCATTGTTCTAGCTTATAAAAATCGGTTAATTAACCAATATTTTTAAAGGAAAGTCCTCCGTCGCATATTTTTGCATGATCGCACTAATTTCCAATAAAATATGAAAAATATTCTAATAATTATAATTAATTGATGTGTGTAAATTGTCTAAAATGATGCGATTATAGTCTGAAATAATGCGATGATTGTTAAACGTATGTCATGCCGACTGGGAGTGTCATATAAAACAATATGATGACACTAATAATCAAAAATGTAACAGGAGATGATAATAAAAGAAGAGCTGGAAGATAACGTGACTGACCAGACGCACCACATCGTCGTCCCGTCCTACTCGGCGTGGTTCGACTACAACTCCATACACACCATAGAGAAACGAGCGCTGCCGGAGTTCTTTAACGGAAAGAACAAATCTAAAACGCCTGAAATATACTTGGCTTATAGGTAAGAATCCGTATTTCCTACTTTATGCTTTTTAGAAGCTTTATTTACATAATAAGATTAACTCCTCCACAATCTTCCTGCCCGACATTTTTTTTTATTGCACTAGGTCGACAAACAAGCTTACAGTCCGCTTGAAAGTAAGCGTCATCGCAGTCTAGAAATTCTCGTAATATCATTCGCGCGTTTGCGAACCTTGGTAATGTGATAACATTTTCAAGTCACACTTGAAAATATTATCACATTACCCAGTAATTTCACTGCCTCTCTCATTCTTCATCGGAACACAGCAATTCGAACACTACTATATAAATATGAGGTCTATAGGCCAACTCAACGAGCTATGGAGAGGACAATTCCCGATTTTTTTGCCACGATAGAATAAGGAATGATATAAAAAAAAAACTTTTAGAGCCAATATTTTAAGGCCTGGGCTAGAACCGAATGATGATGATGTTGACTGTAAAGGTGGTCTTTCTCTGCAGGAACTTCATGATCGACACGTACCGACTGAACCCGACGGAGTACCTCACCAGCACAGCGTGCCGCCGCAACCTGGCCGGCGACGTGTGCGCCATCATGCGCGTGCACGGCTTCCTTGAGCAGTGGGGCCTCATCAACTACCAGGTGGGTGCCTCCCCACCACCTACATTGACTATCATCTCTATTATTGTCCCCTACGCAAGGGCACAGACCTTTCTCGTCCTATTAATAATATAATTGCGAAAGTTTTTATGGATGCTGAATAGATCTGGATAAAATTTGGCACATAAATTATTAACAGTCTAGAATAATATATAAGGTACTCTTTATCCTGATAAATAGATTGGGAATTTTATTTTTTTCTAAGTAATAAGCAAGACTGCACAGTTTAACAGCCAGACAGCGACATATCTCGCAGGAAAAGTCACGAGAGCAGCTTCTGCGTAAATAATGGAATGGGGTGACCAGTATTTGACGACTGAAATGTAGCCGAGACCAAAAGCTTCCGAAACGCGATATAATCGACTTTACGCTATTATTATACCGAAAGTTGTGAACGTTGCTTATCTTCAACAGGCACTGCGCCGTGAGCTCCTTGTTACTTATTTACTAGACTATGACGTGTTGGAAATGGGTAATGACTAGAAATATGTTTCTAATTATGTTATTTCCTGAGTAACAATTAGGAGCTCCGAAGCGGGTGTAAAAAAACTGAGAGGAGAATAAAAAAGAGTGTTCAGAGTGGAAAATTTTATTATAAAAATACTGATGATATAAGCTGTAGAGTACCGGCAGAGTAGAATAGTTCTTCCTGTGTACCAGGTGTCATAAGATGCGACTGAGGTATCAAACCAACTATATAGGTACATATCCATCCGAAATAGCGTAGGTCAAGCGCAGAAGACGTATGGGCAGCAGTATCGCCGTCACGAAGCTACAGTCTGCGATTGCTACCACGCCTACACCGCGTGCCCCCCTCACCCCTAGGAAAGAGGGCAGTCGACTGTTGATACCATGACATCTTAAGGAATTTAGAATTATTTTGTCCTAGAATTGGTTTGTGTGATTTCAATTATTATTTCAAGGAGTTACTATCCGTGGTACGTGCGGTTATAATAAAGATTCCCAGGTTGGGTTGTGGTAAGGTTACTGTGTGAGGTTGTCCACGTGATTTTGCGATGTATTTCGCGACTCATAAAGTTGATTATTTTATCAGATCGAGGCAGAGTCCCGGCCCACGGCGATGGGTCCGCCGCCAACGTCTCACTTCCATGTGCTGTCTGACACACCGTCGGGCCTGCAACCGCTCGTCGCGCGTCCACCCCAACCGCGCCCTGGTGAGTAGTAGTATAAACGTATAAATTAATAAATAACGGGTGGTTAGACAAGCAAATGGTAAATAGGTAAATAACTTTGACATAATCACATTTAGAGTCCCCGCAAACTACAGACTTTCTATCGGCCGATAGTTTGGTCGGGCTTATAATAAGTATGAAGATGTATGCAAGTCCGCACACTACAACGATTTAACATCGGCCGATAAATAAGTTTGATGGGCTACTCAACTGCGTTCAAACTGAACTATCGGCAAACTATCGACCGACTGCTAGATCAGTATGGAGCACCTAGCAAGCGCGCACACCGACCGATTGTTTAGTCGACCGATGGTTCATTTCTCAACGTGTTTTGGAGCCGGAAGGTCGTGCAT